>QLON01000239.1:0-12821 GCA_003313675.1 Termitomyces heimii | reverse complement strand
AACCTAACCCCACAACTTTCCCGTTCACTTCCTTCAGCTTCACAGCCGAATCTCCGATAGAAGGCCAAGCGGATGTCGAAGTGAAGATCGAAAACACCGAGTTGGCGCACGGACTTCAGTACGGCACCACAGCTGGATACGAGAGATTATGGGACTGGTTGTTCGGGCTTCAGGAGTTTTCGCATGGCAGGAAAAGGACTGAGGACTGGTCGATCTCAGTTGGTTCTGGATCACAAGATCTCATTTACAAAGTTTGGAATTGAACTTTTGATGCTTTGTGTCGTTCTCCTGATATCTCCTAAAGGCTGTGGCTGCGCTCGTAAACCCTGGTGATCCTATCCTAGTCGAGTCTCCCAGTTATGCGTGCGTCTCTCGAGAAATCTTTTGTTATGATTATTAAGATCATTGCATGTTAGTGGCGTCTTACCGATGTTCGCTAATCTAAACTGTGAACGAGTTGGTAGGCGACAAGATTTGTTCTAGCTGAATACTGATACAAATACGACAACGCAGAAGTTGAAACGGATGCGCATGGTATTAAATCGAGTTCCTTGAAGTCGATTTTAGAAGGCTGGCCTGCTGGAAAACCCAAGCCACGCATTCTTTACACTGTACCAGTGAGTACGATTACACATCACTTGTGTTCCTGACTCAATTTGCAAGTACAGTACGGTTGTAATCCCACTGGCATGACGGCAACGCTTGAACGCCGCAAGGAAGTTCTTTCCCTTTCTCGTGAACATGACTTCATCATTCTCGAAGGTTTGTTTACAGAACCTCGAGTTCGTTTCAATCGTATTAATTTTGCAAAGATGACCCATATTACTACTTATACTATGGAAAGGCTCCGCGATATCCCTCTTACTTCGCTCTGGAGCTGGAAGAGCCTCAGACCGGTCGAGTGCTGAGGTTTGACAGTCTTTCAAAGATCCTCTCCGCAGGGATCCGGATAGGATTCGCTTCTGGACCCAAGCCTCTGTTAAATGCAATTGATCAACATGTTTGTGCTGCTCCACTCTTCTCTCTCTGTTGGCTCTGAACACTTTTGTATAGACTGCGACGTCAAATTTGCAGACAGCTTCATTAACACAAGTAATCGTATACAAACTATTAGAAACTTGGGGATACAACACCTTCATCAAACATACCGAAAAGGTATCCAATTTCTATCGTGCCAAACGAGATGTATTTGAGGCTGCGATGAAGAAGCATCTCACTGGTTTGGCGGAATGGGTTACTCCTGAAGCTGGAATGTTCTTCTGGTGCGTCCTTTGAGTTGTCCAGTTATCCTCTGGGTAAGAATCTGAATCTAACCCACGTTGATACAGGTTCAAGCTCCTTCTTACCGATGATCCTTCCGTTGAGTGTGATTCTCAGGCCCTAATCTCTGAGAAAGCCGTTAAGGATGGCGTTCTGGCGCTCCCAGGAACTGCCTTTTTGCCAAATGACAGGAAGACGGCCTACGTTCGGGCTTCATTTAGTCTTCTCACTGAAGAAGACATAGATGAAGCTCTCAGGCGGCTTAGCAAGGTTATCAAGGATGCCCGCTCGCGAACTGGAGCTGAGTGATCAATCGGCTTTGGAGTCTGGAATATCAATACATACTTCGTTGCCGTTGAGTTAGTACCATCGTCTGATGACGGAATTGATGAATATTCGTGTAGTTCTTATTCGATATTGAAGCTGATTGTAGACCCGTAAGAACTGACGGATGTTAGAAGAAGGTATTTTTCTTTCGAGTCTGAACTCCGCCTATCATTTCCCATCAGTTTTCTCCAAAACCACCACAATGATTATGCGATAATCAGCTTACAAAATGCAACTTATTCATGTCAAGTCAATTTGTATTTCACATTTCAGGTGCCACCTGTTGAACTGTTCGACGTGTCAGTCCCTGAGTCACCCCGCTCAGCGCTCAGTGATGATTTCAATAGAACGTCGAACCCAGGCCCAACGATTTAGTGCTTGTCGGATTGAAACTGCGCGTTTAATATGTCGGGTTTCAGCATTACGTACGACGCATCTGCGCATGGCTCAGTCATCGGCTCACTCATCAGCTCAGTCATCAAGGATCGGGAACTCTGCGTATGACCAAGCCTTGCCCTTATCATCTTCCCCATCCTCGATCATAAACAACTGAACTTTCTAAACAAAACCAAACCTTATTATGTCTCCCACCCAAAAAGCCCTTTTCCTCGATGCTAAATCTGCACCATTCACGCTGAAAGAGCACTCTATCCCCAAACCCAGAACTGGTCAATTGTTGGTGCGAATCGAAGCTACGGCGCTCAATCCAGTGGACTGGAAGATCCAGGAAATACGGAATATTCATTAAGCATTATCCCACGCTCCTTGGTACTGATATTGCTGGAGTCGTTGACGAGGTTGGCGAAGGCGTGTCTGGATTTGCCAAAGGGGACAGAGTGTACCTCAATGAGCTTGATTGAACTGAGAACTCTCCTTAACGGCAATGTTCAGCCTTTTCCAGGGCTCATGGACGACTGATATGGCGGGATATTAACAGTTCGTCCTTGCAAACGCAACTACAACCGCGAAGGCACGTCTATATCATTCTCCCAGGATAACAATACTTATACCGCTGATTAGATTCCCTCGCACCTATCCTTCGACCAAGCAGCCACGATTCCCGTCGCTGCTGCAGCTGCGGTAGTGGGCTTCTACATGCCCATGCCTCACGGTGCAGGTCATACAGCTCCATTCGATGCGTCTGGAAGAGGAAAATACGCAGGCAAGCCCGTAGTTATTTTAGGTGGTGCGACATCCGTGGGACAGTTGGGTAAGTTAGGATTTTTATTTCATCCAGACATCTAATTTTGATATATCTACATCTACAGCGATTCAATTCGCCAGACTGTCTGGCTTTTCGCCTATTATCACTACCGCTTCAGTCAAGCATGACAGTTTCCTGAAATCTCGTGGAGCGACTTATGTGCTCGATCGCAAACTATCTACCGCCGAGCTCGATACAGAGATTCGCAAAATCACTTCAAAACCAATTGAATTCGTATACGACGCAGTCTCTTACCCCGACACACAAGCTACTGGTTACAGCATCCTCGCTAACGGCGGAACCCTCATCCTTGTTCTTCCACCCGTGATCCAGGCAGTAGCGGGCAAGAACGTTTTGAATTGCCTTGGTATTTTCACTTTGCCTCATACAAAGAATTTGGGAGAGCAGTTCTACGCAAGCCTCATGGAATTGTTGGAAGCAGGTGATATACAGGTATCTCAAATGAGATGTATTATTGGAAGAACTTCTGACAACGTCTCCTTCTTCTAGCCGAACAGAACCGAAGTCGTTCCGGGTGGCCTTGAAGGGATCGCAGGTGCTCTGAGGAGGCTGGAGTTTGACCAGGTTTCAGGAGTCAAGCTGGTGGTGCATCCTCAGGAGACAGCGTGAATTGTGAATCATGTGGATCTTTACAAGAATGAAGCTGGATGTGGACAGTATATGTAATAACAAAACCAAGAAATTTCAGCGCTTTTGAAGCATTGGGGTTGAGACGGCGAGGTTTGGGGCTTTAGGGAGAGACATTCTGGATCAGATGCGACAGGACGACATCGTGGCAGGTGAACATAAAGATTCTGCCTTTTCATGTGGGAAAGACATTGCACTTGCGAATTTGACTTCGCTCAGAAAGGTACGTTCATCCAGTAACTGCCGAGTTGATGTCCGTAGCTTATAGAGTCGTTCAGCCTAAAGTGTGAGCTCAAAAGCAAGCTTAAAGACCGGTAATGGAGACGGAGCTACGCGCCGAGCAATACTCCGTAATGAATATCCTTGATATCAGCAAAACCAGGGGCATGTACGCTCGTCAACCCATCGTCGTGTTGCTCTAGCTCAGTTGGTCAACTCAGCAAGTAGTAAAATTCATTCGCCGGAATAACAGCCTAAATGTTTATTAACCATTCAACTTGCAAAACTGTCCAGATTCTCGCCTATCATCACGACTACCTCCCTCACATATACTAGTTTCTGAAAATACATCGGAGAGATCTATAATATGGATAACAACCTCTCAACCGACGTGTTCAAGACCGAATTAAGAAAATCACAGACAAACCAATTGACATTGTTTGCGAAGCTATAACTCTTTTGATACGCAATAAGCTGGTCATGACCTCCTTGTTAACTCTGATGGTAACCTCATCACCGTCTTGAACCTAGCGATCACCGAAGACAACATCCATCACACTCCAGTCACTAGGACTATTGAGAGGAATCTCTTTGTATGCTCACACAGCTTTAGGGCCAGCGCATACTCTATGCAACTAACCGAAAAATAAAGTTGGTCATTAGAAGTGCCTAGACGGCACGGCATTGGCCGTTTCAACAAGTTGATTTCTGAGCGCTAGCGCTGAGCATATGAGCACTGACCGTTTAAATACTTTACGGGAATATCCGAGCGCGCATATATCTTTTTCTTTTTTGGAGGTTGGTTCTCAATTTTGTAAGATGAACCCGGGCTCAAGGGCTTTTGTCGAAGATGGAGCCAGGTTCTGACGGGCTCAACGCTACCTTACGAATAATTCCCAGGTTAATTTGACCTAGCCACCTTTCTGCAGAAGTTCTGAATCTTGAGCTGTCACAAACCGCAATCTACTCAATATGGAATAATCCGAAGAAGTACTGGACGATATGCTATGACCAGGGCAGTGTCAACCAACTCCATGGGCCCGGACGTAACATATCCGATACTCGTCGTACATGCTCAGCGCGTGGACCAGTGGAGCCAAAGTTGTATTCTCACCGATTTGTGACCGAGTGAAATCTGGGGTACGTAGACCTTCTCTGCTTCCTACGCCTTTTCATTAGCAGGCGTGGGATGAGGAGGAGGAGCATAAGAGTAGTATATCCATGCCCTCTCGCGTGACCTTGAGTCTTTTGAGCGTGCTTTTGATTCGTGCAAGTTTTGAAATGGTATCTGGATTAAGTCCGCTTTCAGCGCGATGGGGTCGATTGGCCGAGTCAGCTGGACAGATTATTATATCTGTTTGTACGGTAAGCATTTGAGCACTCGATGCATCGGCACGTAGGGATGACTAAAGGCACGTGTCCCTCTCGTATACTTAGTTTGTTTGGCTGGTAATCAGTCTTCTGCCGTGATTGCCGGGACGCAATCATTCATGATGATTATATTATAGTATAATCGTGAAGGACCTCTCCACTGCCCACCGATACCTATTCTCAGTGCTCCAGCAATCAGGGCAGAAGACTGATCATTAGCCAATCAACTAAGTATACGAGAGTCGAAGGTGTCTATCGTCATGCATTTTGCTGTAAATACACCTCTATGGTAAATATGACCATCGGTTCAGAAAAGGAAGTTTCAATGAATGATCTAATTCGATACTGGAAACAGCATCTTGGATTTTGCCAAGAATCGCGGTTGTTGACAAATGTCTTTCTACGGGAAAAATCTGATTTGAATAACAGATGAATTGAATGATTCAAAAAGAAGGCATATGTTATGTGAATGATCCCATTAGAAATTCTGTCCAACAACACCATCTTTGATTCCTTGCCAGGAATCGCGGCTGCTGATGTCCTTCCACCATCTAAGTACTTGAGTCAAACATGTCATCTTTTTAAAGACATAGGTGCATTCGTTCATACCTGACGACGTTGGGACGTTTTTCGTCATACATGATATTACTTCCAGCGGCTTCGAGGAGCCAGCCTTCAGGAAGATGGAAGATGTCAACTAGGGTGAATTCCTATAATTACTCTATGAGTATGGTCACAGGCTTCAATTATTAAACATTTCATACATCCCCAGCGACGTATCTTTGTTTGGACAGAATTTTTTCATAAATATCAAGCTTCTCGTCGAGTTCGATAATGGAGCTATCAAAGGCAGCCAGGTCAGGAGTCAAACCGCGCCGTCTGAAAAGGTCTCATGTCCGCATTGAACCCAAATGAATATATGTCATGTACTTACGGCTTGAAGATCTTCTCGTCAACAGCCTTCTTGGCAAAAGCGTCAAAGTAGGCAACTTCAACGGAAGCTGCCTGCTCGAAGATAGCCTTCTTCTTTAGCTCAGTAGGGATGAGTATAGGGCCCTGGTTGGGGAACTTATCCTCGATGTAGCGACAAATAGCACGGCTTTCATAGATAATGAAACCGTCATCGTCCTGCAATCGCCATATTCAACATCCCGATACCATTAGGCATAATATACATGCATATCCACTAACGAGGTACGGGACCAAGCCGAAAGGCTGATTCTCCACGTAGCCAGAAGACTTGTGTTCGCCATGTGCCACGTCAACATGTATGAGTTCGAACGGGATTTTTTTCTCGCGCAACAAAGCGGCGACTCGACCGACACTGGTGGTACGACCGGCTCCATAGAGTTTCAACATCATGAGTGACGTGGATAAAGCTGTGAAGAAGAAACCGGTGTAGAACAGAAAAGAAGGAAACTTCTTATATCTTAATCAGAGGACTGCTGACGGGTCCGAGACAGATAGGTGTATGAGCTACTGTGATTATGTCGTATGGGGAATCTTGCATTCCAGACGATCATATGGCCAGTAAATACTCTGGCAACACGCAACCCTGTCTAAAACATGCAGAGAAACCAGCACGTGCCAACATGTTGGCAGCGAGTAGATAGTACGGGTAGGATGCAGATTCGACCCCAGTTTCAGAGTAACGAATATAATATCATTGAGGCTCTGTAGAATCATAAATAGAGAATTGGGGACAATTATTGATAAGCGACAGGATACTAACAAGTGGCCTTGCGGATTGACAGATGTACAGAAAGATCCACTATACAGAAATCGTGGCAGCGAACTGATAAGCCAAAAAAAGAATTGCGTAGTTGTGAGGTGAGTTACTTGAATGAAATCTTGATGTCTGAATCCCATCATCTCCTTCTGGGGTCCTGGGTCTGTTAGTTAGCATATATACTTCTCCACACCCTCTAGGATTAGTCCACATAGCTGAGATACTCTTTGAACTATCTCTTGCTCCATGCATGCTGCCTGGCTCATTCCCCATGACTTTGGGCTACAAACCACCCAGCCACCACTCCTTCAGCAATCCCAACCAAAATGGGACCCTGGAACCACCTCAGCCCCTCCTGACTCATTATGACCTGAAATTCCTAATCCCTGGGTGCAAAGAAGAATGCTCTTTTGCAAAAAAGAAAATGGTCTGAGGTTGGTTACATAACTGTTCATGTTACATCCCAGTATAACACTCACACTGATATCATGGTCACAATCACATGGTCACCATGTCATGAAGCCATGTGAATTAGATCACTTTTAACAAGAGCTTTGATGGAGCTTTCATCAAAAATGATCCATTGCTCAGAGTCTGGCAAAGATAGAATTAGATCTCATGATTAATAATGAAGCTGGTTTTTATAGCTCAATCAATTAAGAAGTTAGTTCCCTCTGTTAGCATGCCTGTCTTCAGTGACCTTTTCCTCCTTATCCAGGCAGCTGCTGGGTGTCAAGGTGAGGGTCCGGCAGAAGCATTTAGGACAGGGCAACCGGAAGAGGGAGAAGTGCAAGGAGGGAGAATACAAGGCAGCTATCCCAGAGCTGGAAGAAGTGAAGGTGGCCTGGGAGGAAGTTGATGTTCAGGCAGGGCGTCCAGGGCCAGGTTCATTGAGTCCAGGGCTAGTCAAGGCCTTGCATGAGGATACAGTAATTGGGCATATGGCCTTCCTCAGTGAGTGTTTCCTTCTTGCAGTTGGGTCAGTACTGATGTTTCCAGGTTGGGCCTGGGAGCATTGCCTGCTCCTGGATGGGGCTGCCATGGTGCTCTCATCCCTGTGGAAGGGGTTGCAGATGGAGGTGAGGAATCCTGGAGTGGAGTGTGGCCTAGACCTGCTAGAGAGGCTGGTGATGGCTCACTGCCAGAGGAATGTCCTGGCCCTGGGGTTGTGGTTCAAGTGGATCCTGGATAAGAGTGAGTAGCTCCCATCTTGGGATTAGTTGGCTGAGGAGGTGTGGTGGGAGCATAGTCCTGGGGGGGTGGGGGAGGGTTTTCGGGGTCAAAGGGGGGGAAGGGTGAGGGTAGCTCGGGGCAGCTCTAGAGGCTCCCCATTTTCTTGTCATTATCTTGTAAAATAACATATGTATCGATCTGTAAATTAGTGTATATATAGAATGTATATAATTAGTCTCCCAGAGTTAAAAAACAATATAAGTAAGATGGCAGAAAAACTAGAAAAAGCACCTTGCCCAGACTCTGGGGCATTGCTATGGAAGGGGATTAAAAGGGAGTAAGATTCTTTAGAGAGGGGGAACAGAAGGTATACATGGGAGTTGAATCCCTACTCAATCCAGAGGCAGGAGTTACGCCCACTACTGCCATCTGTGAGTCCTGTGCCCATGAGGGTCATTTCTCAGATGCCATTGCTGGAAGTCCTGGAGTTTGTCAAGAGCACCATTGAGGTTTCAGTGCAGTTCCCAAGTGTCATCCTCCAGGCCGTACCCCTGCCATTATATGAGAAAGTAAGGTCATCCACAAATGTTCTGGGAGTTGAGGATGTCTTTGACCTTGTAGTGGTACTCATCCTTGACCTCAACCAGAGGAGGGGGTTTGGGGCATTGCTCGAAAAAGGGGTCTGGGAGGTGTCACTCCAGGAGGCAGATGTGGAACACCAGATGCAGACCTTTAAGTCCTGGGGGGAGCTCAATCTTGTAGGCATGGAATAAGACTTTCTTCAGGATCTTAAACAGGCCGAGGCACTTGTGATTGAGCTTGGGGGAGGGCCAGCGAGTGCAGAGGTGGTGTCAATCTAACCATACCTTTGTCTCAGGGGCTCAGTCAGAGGTATCTTCCCATTTCTAGTTGGCATGTTTTGTATAGGCCTGGTTTGTGGTGTCGATTTCCTCCCAGAGAAATGCATGAAGAAACTGAAGATTCCAGGTGACTTCATGAGCAGCATGCAACAGGATGTCCCAGAGCAAGAATGTCAGTTGGGGGTGATATCCCTTATTAGCAAAGAAGGGAGACACCCCAGTGGCAGAGTGCGGCGTATTATTGTAGATGAATTCAGCCAAAGGAAGCTTGGTGTGCCAGTCATCCTGCAGGTAGTTGATGTACAGCCAGAGGTACTGCTCAAGAGACTGATTGACCCTTTTAGTTTGACTGTCGGTTTCGGAGTGGTAGGCGGTGGAGAGGCTAGTTTTCACTCCAAGGGCCTTGCATAGGGAGGTCCAAAACTTTGACACAAAGAGTGGGCTGCAGTCAGAGACAATGTTGTCTGGGAGTCCATGTTTGGTGAAGATGTGCTTGAAGAATAGCCAGGCAAATTCTGGGGCAGTATTCATAGTGTAACAGGATAGGAAGATGCCGTGTTTAGTTAGCCTGCACACAACAATGAAAATAGTGCCAAACCCTTCTGATTCCAGGAGTTTAACAATGTGATCCAGGGATATGGAAGACCAGGGGCATCATCCAATTGGCAGGGGTTTCAGGAGCCCATAGGGTTGGTGTTGGAGGACCTTGGCCCAGAGGCAGAGTTTGCATGATCGAATGTAGCAGGTCACATCCTTCTTCAACCCTAGCCAGAAGTAAGCCTGGGAGATAAGCTGGAGGATCTTTTGTATCCCAGGGTGTCTCCAGAGCTTGTAGTCATGGTGATGGTGGAGAATATTATAGTAAAGTTGGGCATGATCTGGGACATAGATGTGGCCATCCCGGAGGAGGAATCTTTTGTCGAGTGACAAGGAGAAGGTGAGGTTCCAGTCAGTTCTGTCAGGGGGGTTGTGAGGGTCATGGTTGATGAAATACTTGTCCTGGGGGGTGCAGCATATCTGGCTCAGGATTTCTTCATCATTTAAAATCAGTACAGCATTCAGATGTTTGGGGAGGATCACCACATGATGATTGAATGCATTGCATTCTACCTCAAATGATTTCTTAGGATAGACATCCAGTTGTTGAGTGAGGGCATTGGGTTTAGCTTCCATCTGCGAGAGAATTCTGGTGATGGCATAGTTGGAGGCATTGCATTCTAGGATGATTGGAAGGGTGGAGTCATAGTGCCAGAGTATGGGGGTGGTAGTAAAGGCCTCTTTGAGCAGGCTAAAGACACTCTGGCACCTACTGTCCCAGTTCCATGCCATATCCTTGCATGTGAGCTGGTTGAGGTGTTTTATGATACTGGAGTAGTTGTCTATAAACCTCCAGTAGAAATTAGCAAAACCCAAGAAGGACTGTACTTCCTTGATGTTTTGGGGTTGTGGCCAGTTGACAATGGCCTTGACCTTGTGGGGGTCCATGTGAACACCCTCTGGAGATATGATAATGCTGAGATACTCAATCTCTTCCATGTGGAATAAACACTTCTTGGGTTTGGCATAGAGGTTATGCTCCTGGAGATGTTCAAGGACCTGCCGGACATGCTTCTGGTGGTCCTCCTTTGAGTTGGAGTAGATGAAGATGTTGTCTAGATAGATGATTATGAAAATGTCACTCATGTCATGGAAGATGTCATTCATGAAGTATTGGAATGTGGTGGGGGAGTTAGTCATTTTGAAGGGCATTACAAGGTATTCAAACAGACCATACCACATGCAGAATGCAGTTTTCCACTTATGTCCTGGGGCAATGCATACGTTGTTGTAGCTGGAGTGGAGGTCAATTTTTGTATAAATCTTGGTGCTGCAGAGTCAGTTGACCAGATCGCCAATGAGTGGAAGCGGGTAGTGGTTCTTCTTGGTGATCTTATTGAGTCCCCAGTAGTCAATGCAAAGTCAAAGCAAACCATTCTTCTTCTTAGCAAATAGAACTGAGGCTCTAGTGGTGGAGGCAGAGAGTTGGATGAACCCCTTTCCAAGCATTTCATTGAGGTAGTCTTTGAGGGCCTGGAGCTTGACTTCTGACATGTTGTAGACCTTACCAAAAGGGGAGTTGGCTCCTTCCTTGAGGTCAATCATATGGTTGTAGGGGTGGTGGGGAGGAATTTCTTTAGTGTCACTTACAGAGAATATGTTAGCAAACTTGTGATACTCTGGGGGAACTACTTCTCAGAGGATCTGTTCCTCAGTTTTCTTTTCCAGGGGGATAGCATCTCCTTATAGGTGTTCTTCCAGGGGAAATGGCAAGGTGTGCAGCTGAAACATGGGGATTCCATCCCTCATGAGACAGGCAAAGGGAGTGGCCTCAATGATCCTAATGTCAAGTGCATTCAGGTCAATTAGAGTTGTGGATGCATTGGCTGAAGCAGGTGTGACATGTGTTTGGGACCAGCCTGGGTAGTTCAGCCCTTTATATCTGTTCTGAGGAATGTTTGGAGGTTGAGCGGGGGCCTTGCAAGTTTGAGTGGGCATTGGTAGCATATGGCTGGAGGGCACAGCTGTCACCTCAGGGGCATGGGGCACTGGGTTACTTCCTAGGGCCTGGAGGTGCATAGTAGTCAAGGAGTGGTCTTTGGGTCCCAAAAAGGTCATTGTGAGCATTCTCCAATTAATGTCAGAATTTGTATTATGTAGCCAGGATAGTCTCAGCATCATTGGGGTTGACTCATAAAGTTGTATGACTAGGAAGTTGGAGGTAAACTCATAACTATTGTTCAGGGTTATGCATCCCAAGTGAGATCTTTGGATGGGGCTGGAGGAGGAGGGGGTGCTGTCAAGGCATTGCAAGCAGAGGGGTTAGTCAAGGGAGTCATGAAGAAGGTCAAGGGTGTCACTAATGAAGACTCTGGTAACTCTGCTATCAATGAGGGCTAATATCAGTCCCAGGGCACCATCTAGCCTGGCATTGATGACAAAGGATTGGAATGAGTGAGACTGGAGCCTGGGGAGTAGTGGGGGCCTGCCTAAGAAGTCCTTCAGAGTTGGGCCCAGAGAGTGAGGAATATCAAAGGGGAACTGCTAGTTGTTGGGCATTGGCTCCCAGGCCAGGTGGAAAATTAGATGTCACTGCAGGAATTAGTGTCTCAGAGCCACAAAAGCCCCAAGACCAAGGATGCAGAAAGGTGGAGTTTGGTTAACAATATTTAGAGGGTGTAAGTCTGTCCATTAGTGAAAGTAACAGGCATATGCATGAAGTGAGTGATGTCCCCTGCCATAGAGGCATCCCCATCAAAGAGGCAGAGCTGCACCAGGACTGGGAGTTGTTGAGTGGGTTCTGAGGCAAGAGTAGACCATGCTTCATTAATGAAGTTGTTTGTGGCACCACTGTTGATAAGGGTGTTGAAGAGGGTTCCAGAGGGGATGAGGTGGGTTTTGAGGAGGAGGGAGTGCAAAGAGTGGGAGGGTAGGCAAGCCATGAAGTTGTCCTGTGCAAGTATTGTGGAACAAAGATAGGAGACCAGGGTGAAGAAGATATTGAGGTCAATTCCATGATTTTGGGCATCTTCTGGGTCTAAATTGCCAGGTCATTTTCTAAATATTTGTAGGTGGCATCCTCCCCTTCAAAGGTCCATGTGGCATATTCCATAATCTGTCATTGTGAGCACTTGGAGATGAAGTGGTCTTTCTCACCACAGAGTATGCAAACACCCTCTCTTCTCCATTATTCTTGCACATCTTTCAGAACCTCAATCCAGGGTTGTCCCTTTTTTGGGGGCCTCTTTGTCTCATTCATTGGCAAAATCAGGATTCTCAGAGTCTTCTAGAGGTTCCTTGGGGCTTGGCATGTTGCCTGAGTCATTGGCAGCCACAGCGGCATTGAGTTGGGCCTGGGGGTGGGCACTGCTACTAGAGTTAGTATTGGGTAAGCCATGACTCACTAGGGATTGACTGCCAAGGAACACAAGTGAGTTGGTGTTTTGGGTTTGGGGGTTGGGGTTTTTGCCAGAGGACCATGGGGGTTCTCTTT
>QLON01000238.1:0-78508 GCA_003313675.1 Termitomyces heimii | reverse complement strand
CAGGCGGAAGGAGCAAGAAGTGTGTTGAAGAGGGTAGAGTGCCGAGTAGTGACTGTGTCGTCAAATATAGATCCGTCGAATGCGCCGCAGAAAGATCAGACGAGTCCGACTGGATGTGTTCCAAAACACTCCGTACGAGAGACGGCTGACGTTCGTCCTCTTCCTGAAATATATTCCTTGCGGTTTTCACAGTCCGTGAAATGGCATCGAGAGCGGTATTTGTCGCTTCTTTGATCTCTTTCACAGGTCGTCTGCGAAAGTCTGAAGAGGCGGTAGGAGACTGCTGTGCATGGCCGTTCTGTTTCGAGTCAGAATCGTATTTCCATGCGAGCAGGCTGTGTAGCGTTCTTGCTCGCTGCGTCAGAAACACAGAGAGACTCTCCGTTAGAGGTCGAGAGTCGAGAAGATGTAGTGTAAGGAGAACCGCACATGTGTCCTGCCATAGATTAGAAAACAAACGAGCAACGAGTAAGATTGATTATACCTCGGCGGAAGAATCGTATTCCCGCAGAGAAAGCGTCGCTTTATGAATAATCTGCGAACGGAACTGCGCTACGGTATCCCACTGTCTCTGGACAAGCGGAAACTCGTCCTGGGGACTATCATGAGACTATACATTCCAAAAAAAAACGCGGGGTTTCAACGTACTAGGACGTTCACACCTTGCGCACTCCAAGTGACGTCTTGTTCGTCCTCCCGAACAAGCGCACGATGGACTACACGGGCGAGAAGGAACAACCAAGCAGCGGGGAAATACTTTTTCCTTTCAATGAGCCGCCACAGGTGTTCCGGCGCGTCTAGGAGGAGCTTGATGTGTGCCGCGAGCAGCTGCAGAGTATACAGATGCTCATCTGCGTTTGTAAACCCTCAGAGCGGCCCTACACAAGCAAAAAAAAATAGAGAAAGCACGAACCAGTTCCGCTTTTCAGCGAAGGCTGCTGTGGTAACGGAGGCTCCTCTTGTTGTAGTATTGTTTCTTTTGTATCTTCGAGAGCTTGCTGGACACGCTGGGCAGATGCGGCGATTGCGATGATGGACGTTGAGGCTTGTAAGAGGTCGCGGTACCGTTCTCTACACTTTCAGAAATCCGACATTGAGATACTTCTCTCGTGTGTTATAACTCCAGAACGAGTTGACGCACCCGACCATGAGACGGAGCTCTTCCTGCTTCGCATCTGCGTCCGCTCTACACACACACGAGTTTTTTTTAGTACATACGCGCGGGCGCGGGGAGAGTGGGATAGGCGTCACCTCAAGCGTTGTTGCAGTGTTTTCACCTCGGAGATGGTGTGTTTTGTGAATAGCTCGTCTGGGTTGACGTGGGTGCTGGGAGTGTCGTTGACTTGTTGGGTGTGTGAGACGGACATGGACACTGCACGGCTGGCCCGCGTCGTCTGTTTCCCCGGGGGAGGGAGGAGAGTGACATGGCCGTTCGGTATTGCAGGTGCAGAAGTACTAGCTGAGATGGCAGACGAGCGCCGAGACATGGGATTCACACCGACGTGACGATCCTCTGAATTATCCTCTTACTTAATCAAACGTATATACCAAGTAATTCACTCCTACTTGGTCTTTCTACTTATTTGTCACATCGAGAGAGTGAGATACCAACAACTCTCAAATCATTTTCACGTACCGTACTAACAAGATGAGATACACCTAGGTAATCTAAAACACAAGAAGCGTTAATTATAAGAGATCACCAAAGCTAACATAACTAGAGGTAGCTGCACCACTATCGGTTTTCCGTTGCTTGTCCTTTCTCCATGGCATCAATACCTACATATTTTTGCGACTCGATAGTAGAAGGTTTTGTCACGGTAGGCCCCGTGGCTGCCTGAGGGGGGACGCGAGGTGCGTGTACAGGGATGGAGGAGGATCCGCCCACGGGTGATGCTGAATTCGCAAGTCGTTGATCTAGAGCTTTTAATGCCAATGCTCTGCCCGGTATTTAGTATCATGCAGTACATAACGCTGTTTCATCATACCTGCGACGTTCAGCTTCCGCTCTATCAGATCCAGGTACTTGATTAAATTGCAATCTGGAGCGCCATCTGCCCGTGATACTCCATTCCGTAGCTGTCAAAACCATTGTGGCCGTTATCAAGATAGAAAAAATGCCGTTGCTCACAGGAAAAGGTCGGCATTTCTTGTTCCAACGAATTCGATCCAATTCAGGGCAAACGCGATGACATTCGAGAAAGCAACTGAAACAACTACAAATCTATACTTCCCCATAGCCTTTCAAGATATTTAGCACAAAAATCATGGATACAACAGACTGAACAAATCAGAAATGGGCATTAAGCAGAAAGTCGAGAATGACACACCTCCCAAATCGAAGTCTCTACAAACATCGACGTGGCAAGTGTCCATGGGTGAAAAAGCGCTGTCCCAGGGATAACGAGCAGCCAGTCGGCAGTCTCTCTTTCCTAACCTTTCCAGTATGACCAACTAAATATTGATCCAAACTGGGCAAAAGACTGAGAGTATAAACAAGTCAGAAGAGTGTTCAAACACATGGGAAGGCGAGAAACATGAAATCAGCACAGAAAATACGTGTTTTTCTCATGGCTGCAGAGCTTCGAAGTGAGCTGAGTTGTACGTAGATGACTCATCAAACAAGAAAAACAGAAGACTGGAACTCACTTCACCATTTGATTTTAATAAAATTGCTCCAGAATTGGATTCCATAAAAGTTTCTTCACGCCATGATAACTTGCCCTAAAGTCAGCCACAGCTATGCAGTACAAACAGAGCGATAAATACAAAAGTAATTTGATTTTTTCACAAAATAAAATAAAAATAAAATTGACTTGGCGGGTCGGCTGCGTGAATTTCATGCCATCCATGCAATTAAACAATGAGATACTGGTACATTAAATTACATTTTTGTTTAAAAAAGCTCCATTCAAGTAATAAAAAAAATGCATACAATACCAAATTTTGTGAGTACATGATATTTGATTGATAGCAAGTTGATTTGGTATTTTTAGCATGTAAAAAGAATGAAAACCTGCACTAAGATAGACTGTTTTTGAATAGATTACATATATATGCATTCAACAAGGACCAAGAGAGGGAAGGTGTAAGATTTTGCAAACTAGTCAATGTTTGACATTATTTGCACAACAAATTGTAGTGTGAGCATGACCTACATCATCTCCTAAACCTTCTACCTGAAAATTTTCTATTTTGTATACACTGATATGGCCTTACCTGCAGTATATAATGCTACCTGTATAGTAACAGTAGTTTTAGTTCTGCAACAAGAGGACTTAGACCAGTTCTTTACTGCAAGACTACACTTGTGACCATATGCTGCCTAATTGAGTAGCCTATTGTTACATATTGTGAACTACTACAAGTCCTAGCAAGAAGAAAAACCCTCAACTCACAAACTGTGGGCATATCCTTGGTCTGATTGACTATGCATATCCTAGTAGTGAGTCAACTTACCACTGAAAAATGCTAATGGAGTCTAGTAGATACAGCCTTCACCCAAGAGCAACAACTGCCCTGGGCATCAAAAAATCCCTCAGAACAATGGACCCAAAGGAAGAGGTGCAGCATGCAACACCACCCCACATGTCCAAACCTGCTAGCCCAGGAGTATCACATAGTGGTAAGGGTAAAGATAAAAAGATGGAGGAAGTAGGGGCTACTCTTGCAGCTATTCCTTTGTTATCAGCTTCAGTGAATGAGTATAATGAACTTGCTTGACAGATTCTTTGTTGACTGAGCTGGAGTCAGAAACCTCATTTCAGACAATAACCAAAAAGAGTCAGGATGACATACAGGCCAATGTGGCATCTGAAAAGGAGGGTTGTATAGCCAAAACTCTATTACCTTCTAAGTCAGTAGAAACAAAAACTGGTAATGAGATCCAAGAAAGAATGGCAAAGAAGCTATGATGGTAGGACCATAGAGATGTCTTTCCAGAGTGGAAATCTATTAGAGGAATCAAAACAGACTGACATTAATACACTACTAAAATCTTACATAGCAAGTGACTTTCACCATGTACCAATGAAAATAAAGCTTAAACAAGAAAACCTATTCACAGAGGAACCCCAAACTGCAAAGAGGGCTCCTTCCTAATATGAATTGAAGGAATGTCTATGGCAAAAAAAGGTGTTAGAAAAGGATATTAAGTGTCTAGAATGGGAGATTAAGAAAATTAAACAGGAAAACCCCTGTGGCAGACATGCCAACTTAGAACTGATTTCCCCAGAATTACAAAACATGATCAGTAGAGTGATAGAAAGAGCTTGAGCAACCCAGAATTGAGTACATACAAAAGGTGAACAGAGTTGAATGGTGATGAAGGATAGTGCATTAATGCATGCTTTTGAGTGTATAAAGGAAATTAATTCAGAGTCTTTCAAAGAATTAGACCAGATGCCACCCTTATCCTCAGATGACTTGAGTTTGCAGGGTGACACTGACTCTTTGTCTTCAAGTGGAGATGAATCATTGGAATCCTCAGGTGGCTTGTCATTTGCAGAAGAAAAAAGTGAAAAGAGGGCACCTAAACTAGGTAGTAAGAAGGAACACAAGGGAAGAAGATTGAGGAAGCATAAATTAATTATTTGTCTGACTCCTCCTGCAAAGTATGATGGGTCTCTAGACCTGCAAACCTTTCTCCAGTTTATGACCCACTGTATGTTGTACATAAGATATGGGTTGGTGGAAAAGGAGCACCAAGTGCTAGTGGTGTTAGAATTCTTGATTAAGAGAGCATGGATATTTTACTCAAGAAAGGTGTCACAGGCACCTGAGAAGTGGGCCTTAGAGAGATTCTTTGAAGGACTGTTCAATGAATGCTTTCCAATCAATTATCACAGCAAACAGCAAAATAAATTACATCACTTATGCAAGGGAAGATTACCATTAGAAACTATGTAGGGGAGCTATAAGAGTTGTTCATTATTGTGGAATTTACAAACTGCAAGGAAAAGGTTGTAAAGTTATTCAATGGCTTTTGCCCATCAATACAAAAGGAACTGTACCATGCTAGATTGAACCCTGAGACCTCTAAGTGGAAGAATGTCATATAGAAGGCAAAATTCATTGAAATAGCAGAGTCAATTGACATAGAATTTGGAGAGAGGTCAAGAGGAGGCAATAAAGCCACCAGTAATCATCATCAAGATCAGCAAGAGAATAAGAATAGAGGAGAGAAAAATAGAGGAAAAAAGTACTAAAAGAAGTATAGAAACTGACAAAGAAGCAAGTCACCATTAGGAGTGGAAAGAGCTACCAATACCTCATCATGATATTCCACTAAAGGAGGAACTTCTAGGCAAACAAATGGCAGAGACACTAAAAGTAAGAATCATAGTACTAAAAATAATGGAAAATGATGACTCACTAAGAAAAAAGAGGCTGAATACCTTGCCCAGAGCTGATGCTTCAAATGTGGCAAGACTGGTCACTTAGCCTGCAACTGTTCTAAGAATCATTCAGCAACCTCATCAAATCCAGGGAAGCCCCCAGGTTTGAAGTCATACAATGTAAAAGTTAATTTGAGAGAAATAGTGACAGATTCTTTGAATTGAGGGATAAGTCAGAATGGGAGGCTAGATAAAAAAAGAATGACCACTTAGTAGCTGGGTCAATGTATTGCAATTTAAGGGAAGAAGATTTTTTATGTATGAAATTGCAGACAAGAAGTTATGCTTGTGGAACCAGGTATAGAGCAGGGAATTAATAATCTTGGCAGCCCAGGTAGCTTTTCCAAGCTTTGAGGCTGGTTTATGGCATGCTATCACATACTAGGGATGGACTGAGGTTGCAGTATCAGGTGTGGATCAGTACATTATTGCAATGACTAGGAATGTCTAGGCTTGAAATGCAGCATAAGTGCTGCAGCTTAAATCTCCTTATGTGATGCCCACACTGGAAAATGCACCTTACAGCCATTGGAGATTCTGGTAAGAAGAAGAACATCCTGGAATTTAGTCAGTAAATGATGTTGCACTTCAGTTCAAGACTTGAATTGCCTATGAATGCCTAAAGAATCCATTATTTGACATTTGTAACTGATATGCATGGCAGCTTGCCCAAGATTCTTCTCATGAAAGTGGAAAAGAGAACCAAGCAAAGATTAGCTTGTGGCTTTCTTAGTGGGATGGCCTTGCTTCCAACAGTGATGACTCTAACTGTGAAAACCAGAATATCAGTGAATTAAGCTTATACAGCCAACAGGTAGAAAGAGGCACTTATACAGCACTTCAACACAATCAGTCAAAGAAGTGAACTGTGAGTCAATATATACTTAAGCCATTGGTAATAGTGGTGAAGCTGAATGGCCATTCAGTGCATGCACTGTTGAACTCAGGGTCTTTAGGAGACTTTGTGTTTACAACAGTAGTGGAGCAACTGAAACTTGATAAACTAGAATTGAATGTGCCAGTTTTGGTGCAACTAGCAGTACAGGGTTTGAGGTCTAAAATAAACTATGGGACCACTGCTAAGATACAATATCAGCAGATTTCAGAGCCACAGTACTTTGATGTTATGAATCTACAAGGCTTCTAGGGCAGTTGACCTATATGATAGCAAATTAAATGAAATAAGAAAAGAGCTGCTAGATTATGCTGCACCTTTGTGCAAGGCTGCAGGAGAAACACCATTGCCTCCACTCCAGGCAATAAACTATGATATACCATTAATAGATCTTGAGAAAATATACTCTTGAAGGCCTTTTAGATACCCAGAAGCTTTGAAACCACAGTGGAATGCAAAGAGGGTAGGTTATATAAAGATGGGGCACTGAGAAATTATTACAGCAGAAAATGCAGTTCCAATGATGTTTCTAAAAAAAACCAAGTAAGAATGGGGAACAGCCCTGATTACAAATAGTTAGTGATTTGAGAGCATGCAATGTTAATACTTATGAGAAGTTCTTACCCCTATCAGATATAGAAGGCATTCTTTGTTGAGCAGCAAGGGCTAAGTATAGATCAATAATAGATGGACAGGATGCTTATGAGCAAATAAGAATCAAGCCTGACTACATTGACCAAACAGCAATGACAATCTCAGATGGGACAATTGTTAGTTATGACATACAGCAAGGGGATTGCAACATCCCTGCCACTTATCAGACTCTTATAAATCACTTATTTGCAGCATATCTGGGAGATTTTATGGATGCATATTTGGATGATATAATAATTTATTCAAATATCCTAGAGGATTACATGAAGCATGTTAAACTGATATTGGACATTTTGAAAAGAGAGAAACTATACCTTGATGCCCATAAGTTGAAATTTCTTTGCCAAGAAATGAAGGTTTTGGGTACGCAGTGGATGAAGAGGGTATTTGATGATATGTAGGTGCCGTGGAAGGTTGAGAAGTCATCAAACGAAGGAGTTTGGTACGGTAGTAAGAGGCAGAATAAGGCGAACGAACCAAAAGGTCATTATGCGGTCCTCATTCCTGAATTATCCTCTTACTTAATCAAAAGTATATCCGAAAGTAACTACAGAGTGGTCTTTCTACTTATTTGTCAAATCGAGAGTGTGAGACGCCCACAACTCTCAAATCATCATTTTTCTAATTTTCGCATACCGTACTAACAAGATGAGATACACCTAGGTAATCTAAAACACAAGAAGCGTTAATTATAAGAGATCACCAAAGCTAACATAACTAAGGACAGAAAAGAGGTAGCTGCACCACTATCGGTTTTCGGCTACTTGTCCTTTCTCCATGGCATCAATACCTACAGATTTTTGCGACTCGATAGTAGAAGGTTTTGTCACGGTAGGCCCCGTGGCTGCCTGAGGGGGGACGCGAGGTGCGTGTACAGGGATGGAGGAGGATCCGCCCACGGGTGATGCTGAATTCGCAAGTCGTTGATCTAGAGCTTTTAATGCCAATGCTCTGCCCGGTATTTAGTATCATGCAGTACATAACGCTGTTTCATCATACCTGCGACGTTCAGCTTCCGCTCTAGCAGATCCAGGTACTTGATTAAAAGACCCAATCTCAAGATCACCATTCGAAGTGGGAATCAAGTGGAATCTAGTTGCCAAATTGAAGACAAGGTTGCCCAAAATTGTCAATGGTTTGCTGTCAACGTTGTCAGCAAAGTTCGGCCGTGAGAGAGTGAACCTACTGGAGGAATGGAGGGAACCAAGAGACGAGCGAAAAGGTTTCGCTTCGGTCACCGTATGTAACGGTACCGCCTATCGTATCGCCAATGTTCTTCTTGTAGAAACGGAGATATACCCAGCCAACGAACCACCCGAATTGGATGACAATCCACGGGCACTGGAAGCCCACAATACACAGAACAGTCGACAGTGTGAGGTAAGCCATAGGCAACGTCTAGGAACAAGTAAGAAACGGAATTCGACGGTAAAACACCTGCATTCAACCTTGACTCGCGTCTTGATGAACCCAAATACTTGGACCTGGTGTTCGGGTATTAATTGTGTGAAAGCTACCAGAATTGCAATCTGGAGCGCCATCTGCCCGTGATACTCCATTCCGTAGCTGTCAAAACCATTGTGGCCGTTATCAAGATATAGAAAAGATGCCGTTGCTCACAGGAAAAGGTCGGCATTTCTTGTTCCAACGAATTCGATCCAATTCAGGGCAAACGCGATGACATTCGAGAAAGCAACTGAAACAACTACAAACTTGAGTGTCTCTATACTTCCCCATAGCCTTTCAAGATATTTAAGGGACGCCGGAACAAATATCATGGATACAACAAACTGAACAAATCAGAAATGGGCATGAAGCAGAAAGTCGAGAATGACACACCTCCCAAATCGAAGTCTCTACAAACATCGACGTGACAAGTGTCCATGGGTGAAAAAGCGCTGTCCCAGGGATCACGAGCAGCCAGTCGGCAGTCTCTCCTTCCCAACCTTTCCAGTATGACCAACAATAGAGGCTGGAAGATATGATTGTTGCCGCAGTAAAGATACGGGTAACGGGGGGTATCGATTGTAGAAGTGCCAGCGGCGAAGATAAAACTGCCATTTATGCTTCCGCCGCCGCGAAAAGACACAAGGCACCAAAATGGGGTCGGGGGGCGGATGGGCGGAGGACAGGCCCAAATTGTCAAGTGTCTTGTGGTTGACCACGTGCACGTGCTGATTTCTTTCAGGCCAAATCACTCTTGTTTCCTACCATTACTCACCTTTTGTCCTACGGATGTCGGCTTACGACATACGCCCTGGCGGCTCTCTCAAGTTGAAGGGTGGAGTAGCTGAGGGTGGAATTGTGAAAAAGTGAGCTCAGACCTCTCCCCATGCTATGCCTGATTGAGTAACATTACCTAGGAAGAAGAAAAAGTCCAAACCCAAAGTCGGTTTTGAGAAAGACGAAGATCGCGAGAAAATGAAGAAACTTTTGTTTAGTGAAGATAAAGCCAGCGAATCTCCTTCCGGTAGCGGTAGTAGTTCTCCTGCTCCGAGTGGAAGTTCTTCGAGGAAGACAGAAGCTGAGAAACGTTTTGAAGAGGCGCAGAAGCGCAGGGTACGTTGGCTGTCATTCGACACATGTTGATATGCTAATGTGTTCAATCCAAACTCTTTAGCTTGCAGAACGCGTCGCCAAACTGGCCAGCAAGACACATAAGGAGCGTGTCAGTGAATTCAATAATCATTTAGAGTCTCTCAGCGAGCACCATGATATTCCGAAGGTGATCAAATGCGCTTTGTGAATTTGGCACTAGAGCTCATGTATTCCAAAATCAGGTTGGCCCAGGATAAGACCTGGCAAGTTTCCTTGTTCGGGTACACTAGCAAAGGAATTTTGTTTTTCATTCTCCACCGGCATTAAGACGTTATATCCTCGATCTTGAACTGATGTTCACAATAAGCAAGGCCTATGGCAGGCCTTATCAATGCTAAACACAGCGTGTCGGAGTAAAGCTTATGTATTGTAGTAATAATATTTGTTGAACTTGTAAATTCGATTGTGTCAGTTCCTCCACTTGACGCCGACCCCCCATCGTTTTTCACACAAACTAGTTGGGCTGATGGCGACAAGCACATCTGCCATACCACGAAGCCACATATGTCCACCGTCGGACGCAATCCATCCCTCTGGGCGCTGGGAGACACTGTTTGTCTATTCATTCATCTGCAAATTCACGAACCTGCGCGACAAACTCGATGGACTCGAATCACCGATGGAGTGCGCCTTTTCGTGTCATTGACGACTCGCCAGCTGACGTGTATATTCCATCGGGGTTGTGTTACGTCTAGCTTAGAGGAGGCAATCCTCATCCAAGAGCCTAATGAGATACTTAGCCAGGTCCTTCAGCACTTTATCCTCAATCTTAAGCCCCAAACGCGTAACTTGAGGTGTGATATTGTACACTTACACTGATCTGTCTCGACAAAAAACTGAATAAACGCTGCATGACGCCAGCACAGATCAAATAGCTACTACTGTAGCTTCTGTCCTTGCAGAATACTTCAAGAGCTCTGAGCGGACTATATTCTGGAGCGACGATTTCCAAAGAAATTTGGACCCTTTTGAAAGCCTTGAGGGTGGTTTCTTTACCGCGAGTTGGGACTTTAAGGTACGCGATACACTTGGATCATCCGTAATAGAATATGACATTCAGCCTTTTCTAGCTCAAAATTCTTCGGCAGCTCGTTGAGCTGCAGCTCTGCCATAATGCGGACATTAAGGGTACAATCGATCGCGCGTGGGGCGTGTCGCAAAACAAACACAAGAAAAAGGACGCCACAACTATGCCACCAGATCCTTCTGACCCGAAAAGTCAAGCAAACCTCCAGCTGCTTCCCATCGGTCAGGATTCGAAACGTACGCGATACTGGGTCGGAGATGGTCCGTGCACGTTCATTTGCAGCCCTTTCCCCCCCTTCATTCCCTATTTGCTGTTATTTACGGGAACCTTGATTCTCTCCTTTCAAACCAATTGTATTTGTCATTGCCGTCCAGCTTTGGATTCCTGACGATTCTTTTTTCGGTATACGACAGATTCACCACGCGTTTTTACCTCGACAAATCCTTGGAAAGTCACTTCGACTTTTGTTGCTGTTTCAACTACCCGAGATGAATATCTAGCCCTGATTGAGAATCTGAAGGCAATGAAACTTCCACAGGCCAAAAATGGCCAAAGACGGTCGCGATTCGACGTAGCTCATAATCAACTCATTGCCACGCTTGAAGGCCGAATTGAGGCAATTGATGAGGAAATAGCTGTAAGTGCCTATCAATTCTCGTACGAAACCAAATTACGAGTTCGCCGCTCCGGGCGAATCCATTTCATTTCTTGCGCCTCTGATTTATGAGAGCTGATTGACTTCTAGCGTGTGGCTAAAGTGCGAAGAAGGATAGAACAACGCGAAATACGTGAGCAGCGCAAATTACTGTTGGCACAGGCAGCAGAGGTCCGCGAAACACGGACCCGTCGGCAAACACAACGTCCGGATTATGTGTTTGCTAATACTTACGATAGCGAGGCAAGAGTTACAGCAACCTAGCAATTTTATTCATGAAGCTAATTGACTGATCTTAAAACTCAGGAGGATGCCGATGAGTACACATACCAAGAGGACGTGCAGGATGGGGAATTTGATGAAGACGACTTCCTCAATGACCCTGATGTGGAGAACGTGTCACACAGACGCCGCAATGATGCTTTCTCAGGCGAACGGAGACGTTCGACGCGGACGGCCGCTGCGAAGCTGAATGGTAACGGCAAGCGCGAATCATCAGCTGATTCATGGAGCCATTGGCGCGGAGAACGGCGGTCTTCTCGGCTAGCGCCAGAAATCAACTTGGATATAAGCCGCACAAAACGAGCCCGGACGGAAGAAAGTACTATGAGTACGAACTCTGTCGAAGTAGTGTCTGCCTCGACAGGTAGCGTGGCTCCGAATGGTATCAGGCTTAAGAATTCTGGTGCAGCTGCCTTGAAGCCAAATGAAATCGCGTTGGAGCAAATAGCAGGAAAAAAGAAGTCAAAGTTTTGGGTGTATGCCGTTGAACCGATGCCTAATTCAACGCAACGTCCTGACGAGCCGAGTGATGATGCAGCAAGGTCCAACTTCAATGGCCACGGCAGCGTCAACAGTGATGACCCACATCTGCCTGCCCCGCTAGCCTCGCCTGACTCGCCTGAGAATGGTATGAAAATGGACTTGGATAGAAATCCTGAAGATAGTTTATCACCAGCGAACTCATAGCTTCCTGCTACTGTATTCGATTCATTTCTTTGACTATCTTTCATATCATTTACGCATCATCATACTACAACACAAAGATTACTGTAGTTTGTATCAAGGTACATAGGAAATTGTTGGTGGGACGCGTCAGCCAATCAGGATGCTTGGTCAAACATTCACAATTATTCAAGCTCAAGTGCAGAAGCGATCGTTTTGTGGTTTCCATGCTCCTAAGAAGAGCAGCCTCAATTGCCTACACTTCCGCACGTAGACTTCTCCGCTACCGCGCCTGCCAGCATTCACACCCATATCATTCATTCACCACTCAGTCTAAGTTTCCCATCATCCCTGCGTCTCCAGACGATGTCGCACTCGTCTCCTTCTTCGACCGTCCAAGCCCGTCCTTCAACAGCTCTCCCTTGTCCACAACAGGCTTATTTGGCTACCCAACGCTTACCTCTCCCGACGCGCTTATATCGCTGGCCGACGCAACCTTAATTCGCGCTCAATTCCTAACAGATCGCATCCTTCGCGCTCGCGAGTCTCGAGACGAGCTCCTGAAGGTCGTGAAAAACTTGGATAGGCTCAGTGATATGCTATGCAAAATCACAGATTTATCAGAGCTCATTCGTTATGCCCATCCAGACCCTATGTGGGTCAAAGCAGCAGACCATGCGTATGAAACTCTTTGTGAATTCATGAATGTTCTTAATAGTCATGTTGGGCTGTACGAGGTACGTTTGTACCCTCCTTATCCACGGTGCATTATTGACGTACTTCTCCATAGGTACTGAAAACTGTTATGACAGACCCCTCTATCGTATCAACATGGAGCCCTGAGGCCTACAAAACTGCGCTGATATTCTGGCTCGACTTTGAAAAATCGGCTATAGACCTCCCGGCCGAACAACGGAACAAGTTCGTGTCACTGTCGTCAGACATACTATCCCTCGGTCGAAAGTTCTTGAATCAGGCCAATTTGGCCCGCCCACCAACTGCAATAAAACCCTCTGAACTCTCAGGACTCAAGGATAATGGAATGGGCGTTAGACTGAAGCTCCAAGCTCAATTCACTCAGCGCGATCTCCTTATATATCCAGGTTCTCTGCAAGCACGGATGATTATGTGCTCTGCGCCCGCAGAGGAACCACGGCGGCGGTTATATATTGCGTCAAATTCAAGTACTCCAGAACAGATTCAATCATTAGAGAAGCTGTTACGAACTCGTGGTGAACTAGCAAATCTCGTTGGAAAGGAGAGTTTCGCGGCCATGGCTTTAAGTCATACAATGGCGAAGACGCCAAGTATGTATGCTGCTTTTTAAATTTTCGCTCCTCTCAAAACACCTCTTTTTAGCTAATGTGCTTTATTTCCTCGATGCATTAATTAATCATACCCGACCGTTCGCTCAAAAAGCTCTTGAGGCTTTACAGGCACGAAAACAAGCGCACCAAGGAACTTCCACGCTTCCTACTATACAAGCATGGGACCGTGACTTCTACTGCCCTCCAGAGGCACCTGCACCTCCAATACCACTTCCGCCTCTAACGGTTGGTACTATATTTATGGGACTATCTCGATTGTTTCGACACCTATATGGCATTTCATTACGACCCGCTGAAACGATATCAGGAGACGCGTGGCATCCTGATGTTCGCAAACTAGAAGTAGTTGACGAAGAGAAGGGCGTCATTGGGTGGATATATACTGACTTGTTTGCACGAAGAGGAAAGGCGGCCGGTGCTGCTCACTACACTATTCGCTGCTCACGGAGAACCGATGATGATGACGTGGTTGGCGATGGGACTTTGGCGGGGCAGGAGTTGCGAATACTTGAGTCGCAGAATTTCGAGGCTGTCAAACACTATAGGATGCCTGGTCAGGATGGAGTGTATCAGCTGCCTGTAGTGGCTCTTGTCTGCGAGTTCATGCGACCGTCAGCTGGTCCTACGGTATTGGAGTGGTCAGACGTCACGACGTTATTCCACGAAATGGGCCATGCAATGCATTGTGAGTAGAAGTAATCTTCCAGCTCGAGATCATCATTCTCATTTCGGTCTGAAGCAATGATCGGGCGCACAGAATATCAAAATGTGTCTGGAACCCGTTGTCCCACAGACTTTGTTGAATTGCCCTCAATATTGATGGAACACTTCCTCAACTCATCAATAGTCTTATCTCTATTCGATATCGAGGGAACCACCGCCGTGCGTCAGATTGGCAACCACCACGCCGATCCATGCCACTCCATCGACACCTATGGCCAAATCCTCCTCTCAATCATAGACCAAATTTACCATTCTCCCGTCGTACATTCACAAGACTTTGACTCCTCCGCCGAGTTTGCGAACTTGCACAACACGCGTGGGCTTATGCCTCATGTTCCCGGGACGTCTTTCCAGACTCAGTTTGGACATCTCTTTGGATATGGTGCGACGTACTACTCGTACCTCTTTGACCGTGCCATCGCTTCGCGGGTATGGCAGAACGTGTTCTCGCATGACCCACTAAGTAGAGAGACGGGAGAGAAGTATAAGCATGAGGTCTTGCGGTATGGGGGCGGGAGGGATCCCTGGCAGATGGTGAGCACGCTTCTGTCTGCGCCGGAGTTGGAGGATGGGGATGCAGAGGCGATGCGGGAAGTTGGCAGGTGGAAGATCGAGGATGAGGTCGGACTTCCTGGACGACATTGATTTGCGAGTCCCTGTATCGTGATTGGTAATAGAGTTGTCAGTGCAAAGCGGATTCAATTTGCGCTTGGCAAGTGAGACAACATGTAAGGTATTAAGCACATACGGCATAAACGAGCATAGACAGCATAAGAATTATAAGATAAGTATGATAGTAGTTTGGATGATGATAGATGGTAATGTGTGAGTATTGATATACAGTGGTAATAATGCAGACTGAGCAATGCAAACCGAGCAAGACGAAGAAAATCCAAATCCACATCATCTGCAAATGATGATCAGGATGTGGAAGGTCTACAGACATGAAAAGCTTACGATGCAAAGAGATCGCCCTTTTGAAGCTCCAGCGCTAATCTTTGGGCTTTCTCGCATGTCTCCCGAAACTCCTTTTCCTTCTCTTGTCTCACCTTGTCTTGACTAGAAGTTAAAAGAGCAATTGCGTCCGGAGCCTCAAAAAAATTTGTACCATCTAGAAAATTGGAGGACGCAAGTAACCCATCACTGCTTCCAAAGCCAGCATTATTCTTTCCAAAGATGCTGCTAACATTTCTGTCGAGCCTGTCAAGAGAAGACGCAGAAAAATTCCAGGTCTCATTCGAGGCAGGATTAAGGGGTATCACGACAGAATCGACTGCAGAGGGGTTTGAAAGACAGAAGAAGTTTTCAAATTCATTTGCTGAGCGAGAAACCTGTTGTGAGACTTGAAAGTTTACAAGATCTTGCGCCAAGGGTTTACTAAGAGATTCTGCAAAAGGATGGTCATGATGTGATCGTGCCACAAAGGATACGGCCAAACCTCTCCCCACGAAGTTCACCGAACAATTACCGTCCAGGAGCAAAGACGAGTCGTCATTCCAGTCGAAATCGAACTTATTCCAAGACTCATCCAACACGGTAGGAATATCTACCACCTCCGTCGTGGGTCTAGCATCTAGTCCTGAAGACTCAGGTAAAGCTATTAAAAAACGTAAGATACAATCATGGAAATGCACTCTGAGCTCACTCGTATATGACTCGGTCGTAGCCTCGCAAACGAAGTCAGAAAGGTTGCCAAGTTCGACCGAGAAACCAGAAGGACTGACATCGCCAACCTCAGGACGGTCAAAAATCTGCCGAAACCAGCCGTCGAAGGAGGTCTGGTCGAACAAAAAATTATTGTTAGACAATGGCAAGGAATCGGATACAAATGGGAGACGAGGTCCGACAGGAGGGTGACGTAGCCGTTTGTGCATCACTTGATCGTCAGATTCAGATAAACGACGTTTACGACCAGGAGATACTAAGGAAGACGAAGGTAGAACCGGTGTAGTGATGGCTCGGGTAACTTGAAAAGGCTCGTCCATTGATGGTGCGGGGGAAGGCAGGCCTAAAGGAAAAGGACCACCTTCTGGGGATGAAGTGGTCACCAATCTATGACGGATTAAGCGACCGGTCAACGACGATACAGATGACCGATAATATACCTTGATCGTTTTTCTGATCGCCCTCCCTCGTTTAGGTCTTGTGATAAATCAACAGACAGGCTTCGACGTTTTCGCTTGTTGCATACGCGCTGGGAGGCGATGGAAACCACCTCTTCATCGCATGAAACAGATGAGGCCTGTGAGGGTTCGGGAGATCGATCAGGTGATGGATATGAATCTCTATCCTTCTTCAACCGCGCCTGACGCAATCGCTCAGCCTGCGCTTCAGCCTTCGTCGCTGGCGTGAGGTCTTTGACCGCAGAAGCCAGCTTAGTAACGAGTATGGTTTCGTCAAATTTGTCGCAGTAGAGGTCCTTCGCATTTTTCATCACGGAAACGAGAGCATGCTCGGCACCTTGACTGAGAGATAGTTTCTCGTCGTTAGCGTAGAACCGCGTCGCCGCATCGACAATGTCGGCACGTTTGTTAGAAAAGAAAGTTTTGCGAGCCTCATTCCAACCAATGCGCTTTCGAGCATCTTTGAACCAATTATCGACGTCTTTTCGTGCAACTCCAGACTGCTGAGCAATATTTTCTCGAACTGTATTGGAAGGATATGGATCATGGATATTGCCTAATAGCCAATCATAGGAGGGTTTAATATATGGAGGATAAGCGGCATCAGGATGGGTGGAGTATTTAGAGGGAGACGATTCCTGCGTGGATGTCTCGTCGAGTAAGGATGTCATAAGTCTTTCGGCCAAGGTCTCCAAGTCCATGAAAGTCTTGATCATGCGCGCTACTCTATCAGCTAGGGAGTAGGCAATCGTAATTGTAGAAGATTTCAAAACATTCGCCTTAAGAGCGGCCTGGAGATCGTCATTGAGGGAGGTCCAACGATAGTTGAAAACGACGAGTGAGGATCTATCAACAAGAGGTCTGAGCAGCTCCTTCTCAAAGGAAGATATACTTTCAAGAAGTGCAGCATCCAGGTCACTGTCCATACCGTTCTCCTTTGATATTTGAAGTCGAACTCCTCGAGCTCTCGACCTCTCGAAGTCAATTTGACCATGTTTATGCAGACAATGCCATTGTGCTTATATCAGCATTCAGGGGGTACCTGCAAGTTATTTCGGCTTGGGAGCTCCCTCCATCGTCGTTTAGTTCTCATGAACCGCTCCCAGCGACTTCAGAGATTATTCAACGATGTCGCGCAACGCATGCAAATGTCGTGCTCTTTACCTTTGGATGTCCCCACAAGCCCCCTACCACAAAATCTCAAAGTGTCCAGCGTTACTCCCCAACTCTTAGCGTGTATCAATGCCGCAAACAAAGTTCATGACATATGCGCTAAAATGGACTTACATCGAGGTCTTCCCCATGATCCCTACTCAGAAGACGATGCATGGACTGTTGCACATGAGCAGCAGGCCCAAGCTTGGGCGGAAGACGCCCTGAATCGCGTCCGCGACCTGGTTGCAAAGTCCAAATCATCTGTCGATAAGGCAGAGAAGAGGAAAAAACCGGCATTTAACTATGTAGGTTTTGTTATACATATGCCTGAAGTTTGATCTGACTTTATATCAGGAATACACGCCTCTTTTGGATAAATACTTCGAATTCAACGCATACCCCTCTGCACCTGACAGGCTTATGCTGGCGAGAAAATCCGGCATGACTGCACGGCAAATCGAAGTCTGGGTATGTTTGATTTTGTGGAAGTCCCGTTCATAAGTTGACACAATGTGTAGTTCCAAAACCACCGTAATCGTGCCAGGAAGGAGAGAAAGAAACTTTGCAAGTTGTCTGAAAGCGTCCTACCTTTGGATTTGACCCTGGAATCCTTAAAACGTACAATGCCGTTCTTTACGATACCAGAGCATGAAAGGAAAACTACTTTGACTGTCAGCAACCATTGTGAGGAGGATGATCTTGACGACGAAGATGGAGTAAGTGCCCAAAAACAGATATCTATTATTGCCCATGCTGAATATCAATGGAGTTGAATATAGCGACCCCTGCACCTGATTTTGATGTCTTGAATCCGCCGCGACCCGGCCATGCGTTCCCAGCAAAATACCATGGCAAGACTGATCCTTGGTCGACAAGTTTGAGTGACTACAGGTTTTCTCCACCAGTATGGTTACGAAGACCCACTACAGTGCGCCCTCCTGTTGAGACACCTATTAACATCGAAGACTTCATTTTTAACTTCGGTCAAAAACTTCATTTAAGGACGCCCTTGTCTAAAAGGGCTCGCCCCACGACTTCTAAGTCTTGGTACGCTTCCAAAGTTACCATTCTTCCCCCCGCTCCTCATCCTGCCCTATTTCGAACACATATTCCGTCGAATGTATTTTACTCTCCCACCCTAACATCGCTAAGTCCTTCGCCTTCTCTAAATATCTCTACGCCATCCACTTCTGTCTCATCGGCTTATCGCTTGATCGCCAACCGCAGTCCTGTTAATGAACACGCGCATCAACGGGCTGCCAGTCTTCCACAGCATACACTTATGAGTCCCGATTCATCGTGTCGTTATAAGAGCTCTGACCTCTTAGGAGATTCATCAGTCGTGACGCCGCCTAAGGAATCAGGCGCTGTATGTGTTCGAAGTCCTTCGGCCTCTTCCAGCAGTTCTCTTGCTTCAAGTGGGCCTACGACTCCAGTTATACCTTCTATGCATTTTACAGACACTTCAACCATCCTTCATCATCAACGGACATCAAAATCAAGTAGAGATTCTTTTGTACCGGACGAAAGCATATCTGGGTCTTCAGGCGTTTTCACAAACCAATATGTCGATTATAACGTCTCTAAAATGGGCGTTCATGTATGCGTTTGCTGATTTATACTGCACATACAATTCCTAGTAAATTGTGTCGTTGATTCCAATATTCCCAGGTTGTATGCCCTGCTACTGTTACTGGAATTACTGAATAATCACTTGTACATTATATTGTATGTTTCCATTGAATTCTTATTGCATCTTGAAATGCGTTCAATATTATTATTGTGGACCACCAGACCATAACACAGTTCTGCCGAGCTAGACCATGGAGCAGCGAGACCTGTGTCCAGAGAATCTGAAGGAGCAATGGGAGAATGTAGAGGTGATGGACGAATATTTCGGTGAAGACGTTTAAGCTCTTTCTAATTCTTGCTCGCGTGGATATAACTTGCTTGTATTTCATCTCAGGCTTCATATCAGGTGACAGATCCTCTAGCGCTACAGACAAGTTCGCCGCCAGTATAGTTCTTTATCGTTGTGCATTATTTTCCGCATAACTCATCAATTGCGCGAATTGTGTTTCAGAGGTTGCTTCGCATCGACGATGAATTGCACAAAGAAAGAAGTCGCGGAATCTTCAGCGTCCATCGCCAGGAGTCCATGACTGATGTCCATTTTCGCTTGGCCACAGAGAATTTGGCGTGGACTTTGGAGATTTACTATGTTGGGGAACAGCTACAATGGGACGGTAATAAGCGGGATGTAGAGGTTGTACGTTGCGGCTTTCGACGGTTTGTCGAGGTCGTATGGGGAAAGTTAAGACGTCGGATAATCTGGAAGAGAATACGCTGTTTCGAAAAATTGAGCTGGCTACGTCATCGCTCAGTCAGCTTCACACCTAACCGCTCCTGCCATCCGGATCCCAAACCCTTCGTATCCGCATCTTTTGTAATACTTGACATTACTAATCCCAGTCGAAAGCTTCTTGGGAACCACTCTATCAGTTTGCTCCTATACCCCTGCCACATCACGGAGCCATCTCCGCTGGATGCATGACGCACCGTCATCAGACACATACCTGCCAACTCTCATCTGCCATCTTGAAACAGCGCATCCAGTCCATCCAATGTCCCCCATTCTAGACGCCGACTCTTCCTCCGATCCGTCGATCTCCATACCCTGCTCGACCTCCACACGCGTTCTCAACTCGATGCTGCTGGATGATCAAACCCAATTTCTTCAATGGTAACTAGAGCATCATCACACATTCCGGCCTAGGACGGGATGTAATCTACGTGAGTCCAAAACCGACCTCGACCTATTCTTCGTCTTCCGGTAACTTGAACGAAATCCAAAGGCGTCACCATCTACTTAGGTCGGCCCCGCTCCCACCTGCCCGAAACTTCTATCGTTGTCCACGCTCATGTCCCAAAGCCTTGCATACCTCAGTATATGTGATCACTGGTATCAAAGCTCTGCCTGAATGCTCATCCCGAAGAGAAAAACTCCCTATCTCACCGCCGATGTCGCTCTGTCCGGTCGATTTGCCTCTCAATCTCCGACCAATCCTCGTCGTCTGACACAAGTTCGGCTGATGACTTCCTTCCAGTACCTCACAAGTCGCATGCACGGTTTACAGCCTGAAATGTTGTACATTCAAAGTAAACCTAAGCGGATATACATGACTCATAGGAACGCATCCTGCATATTATATAGGACTATATGGCATACATTAGAAAACTAACATAGAATAGAAAACACGACTTGAGGAGCAATTGCAAGCTAATGATGATGATCACACGGACATCGGGATAGTGCCTGTGTATGTCTAGAAATACAAATTGCGCAAATGCCAATACTGAAAAATGATCAGGAAAGCATGAAAAGACAATGGTAAGGCTGGAAAAGGTCTGCTCAGAGACTGGGGTAACATACGAGAGAATAAAACACATACCTATGTGGTGGCAAGCTCCAGCTCCAATTTAAGGGCGTCCTCCTTCATCTTAAGCAGCTGCATAATCTTGTCTGCCCGGGTGGCAGCTTGCTCCGGAGGTCGAGTTTGATTATCCTCACGATAAGCCGAGGGTACGATACTGGCTGCAAGTAATCCTGAGCAGTCCTCGGGAAGTAGTAAAGGTTTTCCTGGAGTGATGCCAAAGGTCCGATCACAAGCAAGCGGGTTAACCATGTCGAGAAAACCCCATGAAAAGTCAGCGTTGGACAACGAATCAGGGCTCTGCGCTGAATCAATGGCGGATGTGGGATAAAATCCGCTGATGTGGTTGTTGATGAGATCAAAGTCTGACGAGGGGAGTGGAGGTGCCTCCAGGAGTACTGGAACTATTAATCAGCATTGACACCTGGAGGGAATCATGAAGGTCTGCACCTTGCTCAGAATTATGAGGATTGAACGACGAGGGCGCGTCAGACCATAGTGATTGCACCCCTCCAAAAGCAGCATCCTTTGTTGACGTTTCACAGTGAAGTTCATGTACAGCTGGCCCAGAAGCCTGCTTTCCGTCCGGAGACGATTCTTCTGTTCAGGGATCAGACATTAGTGCCACGAAGAACCAAAAAAAAAAAAACTCACCACCAAAACCAAACTGAACGTCAGCATCAGGAAAGGTGCCTAATTCAAAGTCAAAGCCCGTCAAGTCATCACCACTACCACCACCGCCATCAAAGACGTTTGGCAATTCGAAATTTTGTTCGAACCAACCATCGAAGGGTGTCGTGGAGTAAGCATCGAATAGGGCGCTTGGGATAGATAGTGGATCGAACACTGTTTGTGAGCGAGGGCTATGCTGTCGTTTCCCGGGACGTGGGGGAATACATTGAGTGTCGGATTCCGATAAACGACGTTTGCGAGTGGGCACGATGGGAGTCGGCTGGGATGAAGATTGTGGGTGGGAAGGTGAGGCGGCTTGAAGCGGCTCGTCTATTGATGATGATACGGGAGAAGCTAGACCGATGACAGCTTTGGGTGATGGCGGGGAAGAGACCCCATCTGACCTTTAACAATCAATTAGCACAATCAAGGTTCATAACATTCCAAAATCACGATACCTCGCTCGTTTGACGGACCTGCCGTCCTCAACTCGATCAGCATCACCAGATATATTCCGGCGTTTCTGACTGGTGATGGGTCGTTCGACGATAGTGTTGACGATATCTTCACAAGGGGCAGCAGACGAATCCGCAGGTTCAGGAGACCGTTCAGGCGACGGATACGACTCTCGCGCCTTCCTCATCTGCAACTGACGAAGTCTCTCAGCCTTAACGTCCGCCTTTATCCGCGGCGTAAGATCCTCCACGGCTCCATCCAACGTAGACACCAGCAGCGTTTCATCAAACCTGTCACAATACAGATCCCTCGCGTTTTTCACGATGGAGATCAACGCGTACTCTGCGCCTTGACAAAGAGACACTTTTGCGTCGTTGGCGTAGAACCGCGTCGCGGCATGGATCATATCCGCACGTTTGTTCGAGAAATAGGTTTTCCGCGCGTCGTTCCAGCCGATTCGTCTCCGGGCGTCCATGAACCAGTTATCAATGTCTTTACGCGCGGCTCCTGATGTCCGAGCGATAGCATCGCGGGTCTCTCGAGAAGGGTATGGATTGTGGAGGTTTGCTAGTAGCCATTCGTAGGACGGCTTGATTTATGGAGGAATAGAGGACTTGGACACCAGGGTGGAGTAGAGTATGGCAGCGGTTTCATCCAGAAAGGACCCCATGAGTTTTGCGGAAAGACTTCGACATCAGAAGAACTTTCGACAGTATGGGATACCTTGATGGATAAGGCGGCCGCAAGCGCAGTGGTATAGTTACTTAGGAAATTGGCGCGAATAGCCATCTCGAGGGCTTTCGTGTAATCGTTGTATTGTTGACAGAAATTGTCGACGCGTGAAGGTTTAAATAAAAGAAAGCTCATAAGTTATATGAAATTCGTAACTGCGCCCAGCTCGACGATGATCAGATTAAAAGGGTCATAACAATATGCAAAGAGAGTGAAGAGGTTGTAGGGTAACCAAAATTAAACACACGGTTTTGCGGAAAGACTTTCGACATCAGAAGAACTTTCGACGGTATGGTATAACTTGATTGATCGGGCGGCTACAAGTGTAGTAGTAGAGGGGCTTAGGACGTTGGTATCTTGAGTTTATCGATAGGTATGGAAACAATTTTCTGGATAACGAGGAAGGGAACCAATCCAACCGTTTTTGTGCCAAATTTTTCGAATTCTGGAGAGGCGCATCACAGCATCTTTGATTCCGGCTTGTCTATTGTCAACGTACATTTTTCGAAGAGTATCCAAACCGAATCAACTTAGAGAGTATGAATAAACCAACCTCAGTGTCCAACTTCACACATATTCCAATTGACCGAAAACCGAATAATCATTGCAGAGCTCGAATTAATGACCTGGACCAGTGGGTAATCGGAATTGTGCTTACCTAATACGACTTTGTCCATTGTCCGCCTAATTCAGTAAGCCCACTCTATGAGTCCCTGATGATAATATGCATGGTAATTCATGCAATCGTCCCCCATGTCCGACCATTCCCAAACTCTCCTCCGTAAACTTGCAGCTAGTCATAAGGATTTTCTACTGGGGCCCCATGGCATAGGTCCCTCCCGACCTCTCGGCGGACATTCATCTCTCTTCTCGGGTTCCCTACTACCTGAGCTGCCCAAAGCAACTGCGATTGCCCGAGACTTAGAAGCGGCCGGGCTGAAAGCTGCCGTTGCACAACAGATATCTGATAGATACCTCAAATCAGCAGACGATTTACGCCAACGATGCCAAACCTCGCTGCAAAGCGCGTTTGTAAAGGCGTCCGCGAAAAGTCATGTCAGTCAGGAGGAAGTGAAAGTCATGATTAAAACCTGGACTACCGCGTATACCCAGCAAACACGTTGTTGGGCGGAAAACGCACTTTTGCGCGCGCGTGATGCCGTCGCAAAGGTCCAGGCCGATCCCATGAATGAAAAGAAGCCTGTTTTCAACCACGTACGTTTCTTTCTTGTTACAAGATTTCGATGCTTAAGTCTGTTTACAGGAATATACGCCTCTTTTGGAGAAGTACTTCCAATACAATGCGTATCCTTCTGCGCCTGACAGAGCCGTCTTGGCAAGAAAATCCATGATGACACCGCGACAAATCGAAGTTTGGGTGGGAAAAATCATATCTTTACACTCTCTAGAGCTGAGGAATTCATGATTCTAGTTCCAAAACCATCGCAACCGTGCAAAGAAAGAGGGAAGGCTTCTACGAAAATTAGCGGATGGGCCGCTTCCCTCTGAGCTTTCTCTGAAATCTCTCGAAGAAAAGATGCCTTACTTCACTATACCTATTGACAAACGGAAACCATTGAAAAACTCAAGTCCTGCCGTAGAAGATCTATCCGACGTGGAACAATCCGTATGTACATTAATGCTTCCCATCTTGTGTCTTGACCTCATCTTTGCATCTCCATCTACAGCAACCAACAAAACCACTAACCGTCTCATCTTCTGTCTTTGACACCACTGAATCTAACCCTCTCGATCCTCCTCGTTCTCATCATGCTTTCCCAATGATTTACGTGCATCGTGACGTAGCCTTTTTCTCGATAGAGTCTGGAATGTACAAGTTTCCGTCCCCGACTTGGTACCGAAAGCCTGCTGGCCCTTCTCGTCCGTCTCGGCCACAAATAAAAATGAGTGAATTCATCCTAGAATTCAACCAAAAACTTCACCTTCGTACTCCCGAATCGAAGATCCCTCGTTCCCAGGCTTCAAAGTCTTGGTGTGCTGACAGATATATTCCTTGGTGTCCTGCTCCCCATCCCGCATTCCTTCCATTAACCAGTGCATCAACACGTACTCCTTTGAAACAACTTACCACTATCCCCACGAAAACATCTTACAATCTTCCGTTGAAATTTTCTTCTCCTTCCTCCGTATCTGCAACACTTGTTCCTCTGAAACCTCGTCACTCTGCCGCCCCACGCCGCCGGAAATCTCCTGACCTCCCCAGACGGACTCCAAAGCACCAAAGAGCCCATCCTCGTGAAAGTGCTGATCCATCTCCAGAACCTACGCCTTCACCATCGCCGTCTAGTCCTGGTATAACATCGTTGAATTCTAATACATCGCGTCGACGTACATCTTCGTCATCGAGCAGTAGCTCGTCATCAAGTTCCCCAACGACTCCAATTCTATCATCTTCTTCGCTTCCTGGAGACGCCGATCTACCCGCTATATCCGTTTCTGGTGCCGACTGTGACTATACCGACGATCTGGTGCACCATGCTTCTGCGGTCGAAAAGTCGTTCACATTTCCAGCAGCTACTCGACCAAAGCAATGCCTTGCGTTTGGTGTCGATAAACATATTGCGCATTCATCACGGAACTTTCTGCACTAGATGCCCAACAATATGGTTCCATATGTGGAGATTGATATATCTAAACATCTCAGCTAGCTTATGCCAATGAGTAATCCATGTTACACCATTTCTATATCTCTTCTGTTTTCCTTGCCATTACCTTACTCCTTTACCCAAATATATCACGCTAGTATAACAATCAATACCTAAGTGTATCAATATGAATGTACCAATGTAATCACTTCTGATGATATATTTGAGCGACTGTCAAGAGTAATATTTGTATGACAAAAGAAGGCACTCATATATAAAAATATTAGCAGCATAGCAAACGGAGAAAAGCTTTCATGGCCTAAGAAAGAATGGCCAAGAAATTGGTAACATAGGGCCGGAAAACATTGGCAAGAGATATGATACCAATGGTGTAAAGGTAAATAGCAAAAACTATAAAAATGGATACAGCACATGAGATAACGAAGGCAAAAATTATGGTATATATGTTCAACACTAAGCCAAAGATATCCATTAGCAATTAACTCGCTCATTTTCTGTTTTCGCACTATTCAATTGAGACATCAAGCTCCAGGTGTGTGAAATGGGAGGAATGGTAGGGACTAGAGTGATGTTGGACATATTTGGGAGGAATAATGAATGATAATCGTATGCTGTGTGGTATGAAGCAGAAAGAAATTCTCATGGTGCTGACAGGCTCATGTCAGGTGTTTTTATCTCTTGTCCGACACCTTGCTGCACTTATCTCATATTTATCATTCACCGTGATGTAGATATCGAGACCGGAGATTCAAATACATGGCTATACTTATACAGACTCCTTGGTATGATCAACTTTCATATCTACTTCGCGAACTGGGAAGCCTGCATAGGTCATCAATTCATACCTATCGTTACTAAGTATCCGTAAATCACTCACCAAACCCATCAGTCCACTGAGACCTCCAGATTGGCTGCCACCGATGAGTGATCCTCCTCCCCCACCAAATTTGGACTGTACCAACAACTTCATGACTGTCATCGCGGCACCATTGACAGCATCCTGTTTGTTACCCGACGAGGCTCCTCCGGACTTGTCAAATAACTTTGTTGCTTCGGCCATCGCCAAACTGATGAGCTCAGTCTGAGAACCTCCACTCTTGCCTCCAGAGGTAAATTGCTTGAGGACCTGTAATCATCCAATCGTTGTATATCAAAATACAACGAAGGTGAAGACTTACCTGCATGGCAGCAGCACCGCCAAGGGACTTGGCACTCAAGCCGGAGGCGTTTCCTTCATCGTAAGCCTTGCGATGGGCATCGGTCACTTCATCCTCATCGATTGGCTTCTCATGATCCTCCTATGTTTTATTTTACCATGATCACTAATGAGAAAAGGCAAACTTAAAAATCGAATACCTTATTTTGACCGAGGAAACCAAGGGCAGTCTGGAAGAGGTCCTTATCGCCGGATCCATGTTCATGTGCTCTCTGGATAGCCTCATCGTGGTTGACTAGAATCAGTGTTAGATAACCTCAGATCGTTTAGCTATATAGTTCTCACTATTTGTTCGTCCTCCGGATCCGGGCGCAGAATTATCTGGAGAGTTGAATTCCTCGCCGCCAGTCTTCTTCACATCCGCTACAAGGTCAAGACAAGATATATTATCAGTGATATGTTATCTGTAGAGAGATTGATCGATCGCACAGTGAGACTGGTTGTAAGTGTCGAGACCCTTCTTAGCGAGACCAATGAAGCTATCCTAACGTACATCGGGTGAGATCAATAGGGCACAGGATAGTGGGAGGTCGCACCATGGTGTGTTGGGTATAACCTGTGTTGACAGCACGAATGTAGATTAAATCCTGATATATACTATTTCTTAGAATGACATCATCAAGCTACACGCCACTTTAATTACTACATATACGGTACCGAATAAGATTCCTAGTTACAAAGTACTTGTACGACCACCAATGGAAAAATTTGTCCTACGAAGCGTTTTCAGCCACTCCTGTCGCTTGGCTGGTCGTTGTTGCAGGGTAAGGACTGTTAACGGTATGCGGCCCGCTTTCTAGGGATGCACTGGTCGCCGGAACACCAGTAGAAGACGACGGCGTCGAAGACACATTCGGTGCTACGCCTGCAGTCCCAAATGCGCCTTGCACCTTACCTTTCGCCTTCTCGAATGCCTCTTGCACCGTACCAGCTTCGCCTCCAACACTGTCAGGAAGATAGCGCTAAGTGAACGAATCAGTTACGCTCGTAGCCGCGAATACAAAGGACATACCTGAGCGGTTGAAATAGCGGTATCGACAGCTTCTTTCGCTTGCTCGACATAGCTTGCACCGGCAGCTTTGATAGCCTCTACATCATGTCGACCTTCAGCTGAGGCTGCATTAGTTTTTGCTGATGCTTCCCGTTGTAGCTGATCTACAGCAGAAAGCTTGTTCCCACTCAATGCCGGACCTTTTTTCTAGAACGAGAAGCAAGTATCAAAGGGATGACCAAGTGGCAAAGTTGACAACGCTCACCCTCGCCGCATTGGCCGCGTCTTTTGCAACATCGTGAACGTGCTCTGCGTTCTCTTCAATTTCACGAGCAATCTGTGGTGTAGGCGCTTCTACTTGTGCTTCTGCTGCAGTCGTCTCGAGCTCAACAGCCCTACACGAGATTCATACAGAATATGCCAAGCGGATATGTAAGGAACGCACCCTTTTCCGTGGACTTCGGTAACATTAAAAATATGGCCAGTAGACATTTCGAATAGACAACTATTGTACACTACTTAGCGCATGCAGTTAGGCGTTTATATTTGAGGTGGAGTGGGTATGACATCATTGTGGCATGCGGGATGACGACAGACATATATGTATATGTATAAAGAACTCTATGGTACGGACAGCATTCCACTTAGGCACTCGGTGCTATCCGCGTGCTCTGGGAAAAGACGTTTTGGCGTAGGTATCTAAAGAATGGCACGGCAAAAGTAATTATCACGACTACCCATGAGACGCATAGGAAGGAGCAGTACGCAATACGGAAGGATCATGAAAACATTTAGAAAGAAAACGTCTCCCAGAGAGCATGGTATAAAGTCTAAACGGAAAATGTCTATAGGAAGGGCGATTTGATTAAGAATATTTGCAAGTCACGAAACCGAAACATAGAGAACAAGTACTTCGTACCAACATGATAAAACCATTTACAAGGAAGAAGACAAGACACAACTCACGTACTGATTAGTGTTCATCCTCCCAGGATCCCATTTTCAAGAACCGCGCAAGCACCTCCTCAGACCCACGTTTGAATAGCTCGACACCACGGGCGGGGTCCCACACACGACCACCTTTCCGAGGTGAACTGATACACTGCCCTTCCGAAGGAGATAAAGGACCGACTGAAGAAATAGGCGAAGCAAGTGAGGAGTCGTTAGATGCCTGGCGACTCATAGCGGATGCACTGCCAACAGGGGAGGATGCTGCACGGATTGTAGACTTCTGAGGGATGGAGGCACTCTTAGAAGGCCGAGGGGCTGGAACAGGAGGAGATGGGACAGGCAAACGGATACTGTGAGGTTGACTAGGCTGTGGTAAACGTAGCCTGACTTCGGCAGAGGAACTCGAAGCTTGTCCTTGCGCACTTTTAGCGTCATGCATCGTGACAGAAGGAGGTATATTGGGCCGGCTAACCGGAGCCCAGTGGCGCTTGCCCGACAATGTGGGCTTTTGAACTGTTTCGATATCTCTGTTTTGCGGCGTTTCAATGATTGTCTGAACGCCCTGTGTTTTTAACTCCCGCATTTCTGTCTGCACACCAACATCACGGTATTGCAATGGTTCAGCAGAGGTCCGGACCGTTGGGGCCGAGGAACCTCGTCTGGAGCGGAGTTTCTCCGTAGACTTGGGCTCTAGTATGTCTTCAGTCGGCTTATCATCCTCCTCAACTGCTTTTTCTTCTTCACTGTCCTCCCCCTCATCTTCCACGTCGCCATCCCTACTGCTTGCCTCCACCTTATCATCCCAGTTGGTCTTCGTCTTCTCCCATCCCTCCTCGAAAGCTGGCGCCAATGTTTGAGTGGGTGGCGGACGAACCAGACGAGATGCATACTTTTTAATACTGGGAACAGTGTCCCAGGCGTTCTGATACATGAATGAGGGGGGCACTCCATGAAGCGGGGTCAATATGGGCGGAGGAGTTCCCGACTTCATTTCTGGTGTAGTCGGCAATTCAGAAGACGTCTGGCTTGACTGACTTTCCGGACTCAGAAAAAGGGCAGGTTTGGGAGAATCAACGACGGGAAAGACTCGACCTGGGAGATGTCGCGGCCTTTCCTCCCAAGGAAAAACCGGTTTTACCTTGGTGCTATCCGGGCTAGGAGTTGCACCCTCGTGATTTTCTCCCGTTACATTTCGATAATGACCTTGTTTTATTAGCGTCTCAGGTATTTCAGTGCGCGGCAAGGGTTCAAAGAGAGCTCTAGAATCAGGAAGTGGAGTTCGAGGTTCTTGATTTGTCGGTTGATCTGGCTTTACAGGAGATGCGTCCCAAGCATTTGGAAAGTATGTATCAGCGGGAAAAGCAGTAACAGCGGGGTTTTGAGTTGGTGGCGGCTCAACAGCTGGGTTCCATATGAGCATCGTAGGTGAATGCGGGCGAGGAGGCGCTTTACGCTGTTCGGGTTTGGTGAAAATAGCTGGTAGAGGCGAAAGTATTCTGTCATGCTCTGATTGTCGCGACTTGAGTTTAGAGAGACGGTTGGAAGGGCTGTCGGGTACTGATGGGGTTGAGAACGACAAAAGAGTAGGCGTGTCACGCTCGACACCTGGTGTCACGGGCGGAAGGGGTATTGACTGTAAATGGGGACTAGGAGGTAATTCATTCGGGCCAGGAGTTGGAAGTGTATGCCATCGCGGAGGAGTTTGTCCAGGGAGGTCGAGAGTGCGCTGGACGGGCGTGCGCGGATCCTCTTCAGTGGATGGAATCGATACTTCACGTTTCTCATCTTCAAATTCGTCTTCCACGTCTGCTGTAGATGATACTATAACTAACGGCTCCGCTTTAGGTGGCATCAGATCCACCCGACCCTCAAGTGGCATGCTTTGATATTGACCTCCGGGTCGTTGTTCATTAAGAAGAAGGTTGTATGGAGTAGAAGATGCGGCGCTTATACCCTCAATAGCTAAGCGTCGTAATTCATCCAGGCTGAGTACGTCATGTGGAGCTGCTGCACCTGTTTGGTTCCACGCTGATTCATAGCGCCTAGCATCAAAAAGTGGTCGCCGGACAGATTGAGAGCGGTAATGTCGATCATAAACGTTGAACCATTGGTCCACAAGAGAGTCGTAATCGTAAGCTTGGGGAGGGATCGAGGCTGAATGGACTGGCTGGCTTGAGAAGGGGGGACGGAAGGAAAGGGAATTCCAAGGTTTTCTTGGGCCGATAAAGTGGATGGCAGATATTTGAGAACCGAACCGTTCATATGCAGGTGCATAACTACCATAAGCATAATTATATTGAACGGCGAAAGAGTAATCGCTTATTAAACTCACGTATATGCGGCAGTCGGGGTAGTATTGTACGTGAAACTGAGTCGGTTCCAGTCATTCCCTCGCCATTCGTTGAGAAGTCCTTGATCACCACCATCCCAAGTACCTTTAGACTTGAGCAACTGGCGAAGCTCATTGAATTTGTCTTCTCCAGGAGTCAGAACCATCACGCCGGAGTTGAAAATATCGGGCCATCCAACGTCTGGTGATGCGGAGAATTCATGCGGCAAGGTGAAGAGATGTGAAAGAGGACGAATCGGCAGAACATCGGCATCAAGGAAAATGATCTTGGAAAACTGAGTGAGGCGGAATACATGTATTTTTGTAAGGACCGTGTTAAGGTCAAGACGACCTATAAGTCAAGTTAGCTCCACTGCTGTTTGATTCGGCGCCGCGGACTAATAAACGCGTCAAAACTGCTTGGAAGTGCCTCTTGTTGTATTTTTCAGAGGACAAAACAAGCTTTACAAGGAAGAAGAGCGAGAAGACGCGTGACAGAAGGGGTTTTTGGATTGCCTTGACAAGGCACTCACCAAGCAGTGCCAATCCAGCCGCATCTTGCTGGAGAATCGCCTCGACACCGATAACCACGTCAAATGCCTCTCGCAGACATTTAATCGTAGACACGTCGACGGTTTCTGGAGTTACTAAGCAAACTGTCTGGAAGTTGACCTGTGGAGGGACAGGGGGAGATGGATGGACATCTTTTAGTGCACCAGCGAGAGCAAGAGCACCAGGGAGGTAGGAGTCAGAGGAAATAAGAGTTACAAAGGCATATGGAACAGCCATTCGACGGCCGGCGCAATGACGGCAGGAATGGGCAAGGGAAACTTATCAGGAGCTGCTGAATATAGCTGTAAGAAATGGATTACGTAACGAGCAAAAGAGTGCTGAGCTACTGTTCGGCTGTTGCGTTTATTGGCGCAGGACGCGTCCTCGCCCATCGCCCGTGGATGGACAGTCATGTCCTTTCCCTATCGTCTCTCCCGCATCTCACTGCGGTTTCCATCGTCGCAGCCGCGTCTCTTCCCTCCCATCCGCCGTGCCTCCACCAGGCCTAGTCACTCCCCTCCAACATGGGCTGCACATCCCAAATCACTCTGGATCGTTCCCTTGCTCGGAGGAGCAGTCCTCTGCTTTGCTCCACGCCCACAATCCCTCCTTCCAAACATCTTCTCCTCTCCAACCCTCATCCCTTGTCCCTGTCCCACTGTTCCAAAATCTCAAAACTTAATCATAGCATCTCCTTCCGAGATAGAACATAGCCTTACGGCACGAATACATGCCTTTCTTCGCAGCAAGATTTGGGAACCCCTTCTTACGGCCAAACGTTTCATCTATCTGTTCGCCCTCTTTGTTCCCGTTCTATTATCCAGTCCCATGCTTCTTGTCGGAAAGCCGAGGAAAAAGTATCGAGGCGATAGGTGGGGCGCAGTTTGGTGGTACGGTTTTCTCGTCAGCAGAATGGAAGCTGCAGGGCCTACATTCATCAAAGTGAGTGTGACTTGCACGTCCGTCGATCCACTGACAAGCGTCTATAGTTAGCTCAGTGGGCGGCGTCCCGTGCAGACCTCTTTCCTTCACTCTTCTGCGAACGTCTAGGGGCTCTGCACTCACAGGGAACACCGCACTCCATCGAACACACCAAACACGTCATAGAGAGAGTCTTCCAACGTCCTTTTGACGAGGTTTTTGAAGAGTTCAATGAAACACCTATCGGTACTGGAGCGATTGCACAGGTGTGCAATCTCAGTCTCACATATCTACAGGTCTGGTGACTCTTCTCTAGGTTTACCGAGCGACTCTCAAGCAGGACCTGATACCTCCATCATATCTTGGTCCTCGGCGTTCGAGGAAGACTCCAGCAGCAGCGATCGGTCCAGCTATTCTCAAAGATCCTCCGCCATCTGTACCAACTGCGTCAGTCGCTATCAAAATTCTGCATCCTGGCGTGTCCAAGATGATTGCTCGCGACCTTTCAATCATGTCTTTCTTCGCTCGTGCCATCTCTCTCCTCCCTGGAATGCAATGGCTTTCCCTACCACAAGAAGTAGAGGTATTTGGGACTATGATGTTCCAGCAGCTCGATCTGAGGAACGAAGCTGAAAATCTACTGGCATTTGAGAACAATTTCTCCAATAGAAATGTCTCAGTAACGTTCCCGAGACCTCTAAAGGTCTGGTCGACAAAGGACATTTTAGTGGAGGAGTATGAAAATGCGCTGCCCCTCGAAGCTTTCCTCAGAAATGGCGGTGGTCCATATGATGAACAAATAGCGACCAGCGGTCTAGATGCTTTCTTGGTCGGTAATCATTTCATCAGCCATCTTTCACGTACTCAATGTAGATTGCCATGCATAGAACATGCTTCTCCTCGACAATTTTGTACACTCTGATCTCCATCCGGGAAACATCCTTATCAAGTTCACCAAACCCCCTTCAACTAGAGAGCTGCTCACCAACTTATATCATTATATGTTCTCGAATAATGACGAAACACCTCAAATTTCTCCAGTCAACCATAGCAATTCAGATGAGATAGTTTCCCGCCTGCGCGCCCTCGTTCCATCGCCTTCAGCCTGGACCTCCGAGCTCACTGCCCTCAATCAAGAAGGTTACATTCCCGAGATCGTCTTCATCGATGCGGGCCTCGTTACGACGCTAGATTCCACAAACCGTAGAAATTTTCTAGATCTTTTCCGTGCCGTTGCTGAGTTCGATGGCTACCGCACTGGCCAGCTCATGATTGAGCGCTCCCGTTCACCCGAACTCGCCATCGATACCGAAACCTTTGCTCTCAAAATGCAACATCTCGTGCTCAGCGTCAAGCGCAAAACATTCTCACTCGGCCAGATCAAGATTTCCGATCTCCTCACTGAAGTATTAAAGGCAGTAAGGGTGCATCATGTAAAAATGGAAGGCGATTTCATCAACACCGTTATTTCGATACTGTTGCTGGAGGGCATCGGTCGTCAGCTCGATCCGGGTTTGGATCTATTCGCGAGTGCGTTACCGATTTTGAGACAACTTGGCAGCCAGATGGCTACAAGAGAATCAATGACGAAGAACTTGCCGTCCAGCAATCTCGGAGCCCTGCTGAAGGTACGTGATTCTAGCCTTTAATGATCGTTCTGGGTTACATTGCCTTTAGGTTTGGGTATGGGTTGAGGCGCGGTCGTTTATTGCATCCGCCGTAGTGAATGCTGATGATTTGGTCAAATATGACCTGTGAGTTCCATTGTAATATCTGAGCGAAATCAACTGATTGAGCTCTCACACACAGCTTATGCCCCGCTATATGAGATTATGTTGGCGGATGTAACATGGACAACTTCGATACATGTAGTAATTTGCCTATAGAGATATCCTATAACCTGTCTTAAATTATCTGGATTTTCAAGGATCTTGACCACTCGAGTCGCTAGCCGGAAATACGGGCCGGATCAAGTTTCACTCGGACCACAACCATACCGCTTAGGTTTGCTATGCGAAGATGACTTCGCCAGCGCCGCTGACCTTCAACCGTGTGTACATCAATATCTGTCTTCTCTCTCAATCTCCATGATGAGGCCATGATGCAGAGACTGTCAAAGGAATCGCTGAGTTCAGTGAGTAATGTCACTACACACTCACGCGCCCCAATACAGCCGACTGAAGGATGTGCTTGCGCCAGTCGAAGTCGCGATTCACTCCATTCTCTACGTGCGGCAGGTATACCCAGCAGACCTGTTTGTGCGCCGCAAGAAGTACAACACTCCCGTCTTCCAATCACGACATCCCGCTCTTAACGACTACATCTCCGGAGCGGTCAAAGCCATTGCCGACGAACTCATTTCGGTGCGTGGAGCGTAAACCAAGGAGACAGCTATTCACGGGAAGTAAAGGGGAATGTGGACAAGGTCGTGATAGTCATTAAGGACAGAGACCAAGTGGCGCTGGAACGTTTCATCTTTTCTGTGGAGAACATGATTAAAATCGAGGCGTACAACAAGGACACCAGGTACAGCTTTTTCCTGTCTTGAAGTATTGAAGCTGTTATTCATGCGTGTGGGATTGCAGCATTGAAGAAGCCATGACTGCTCAGACACTTGGGCAATATTTCCGAGCGTTTCTCGTCAAGCTCGCAATGGCAGATTCTCAACTCGCTCCTATAATAGTAGAGGGCGATCTTTCCTTCGCGATAGTCCTTGAGCTCCGGGATAATGCCGCTCCGTCTTCAAGACAGCCTACCGTGCGTATTATCATTACATCTATATTAAGGATAGACTTTACCTGTTGGCAGGAACCACCACCTTGGATACCCGCCAATGCTCAAGACACGACGCCAGGCGCTGATGATAAAGCCGAGCTGCAGATGATTCGGGCAGTCAACACGGGGGTTATTAATGTAAGCTAACATAGTCTTTTGCCTGTTGGTGTGAACATTAAAAGAGGAGACAGCTCTCATTAGCGGTGCAAGAGTCAGGTGCTAAATTGGAGCGTGAACAAAAGGCGGCAGCCAAAGCCAGAAAAGCAGCTGAAGCCGCAGAAAAAATGCATGTTGGAGTTTCACAAGGGGCAGAAGGATCAAGGACCTCAGAATGAACTTGTACAAATGCATTGAATTTGCAATTACTAAACGTCCACGCGTATACGTTGTATAATGGGTATGATTCTCTCCCACTCCTCCATCGCCTAGACACGTTTGTCAGCTTTCGTTATTTTGGATACTAGAATGATTATGTACCGCCTTGTAAAACTCAATCTGACCATCTGCGAGATTCCCGAGTACCTCCTTCATTTCTGCTTCCTTGCCAAACTGGAAGACAGATTGTTCACGGAGAGTTTCTTCACTAAACGCATCTGATGTCTCGTGTGCCGTTGTAACGGCGTCTTGCAACTAACCAGGATCAGAAAACGTCGTGGGGTACTCAGTTTCTGGGCACCAACCTCTTTAATTTTGATGTCCAACTTTCTCATCTTATCGACTCGGCTGCGATCATCATCGGCCCCACGGATCGCGTCGACGCGGTCTTTAATGTAGGCACTAAGACCGAGGCCAGTACTTCCAGCATGTCCACTGATAACAGCAGCTAATCGGTCACGTTCAGATGTTACACCAGATAAGTAATCAGAGAGTTCTTCAAAGTCGAGTTGCTTCTGATCTCTCAGCTTAAGAACAGCACGGTTAGCATGAGAGTAGCTCAGGAGCGAATGTAGATGAAGTAAGAAGGGGTCAGTTGTGATTTGTGTCTAGACAACATGTGATCATGTTCGAATTCCACATGGACATTAAATTGGCAGACGCACTGTGTGACGTAGAAGCGCGGAAAACTCCAACAGGGTGTTCGAAAAATGGTTAAGCTGGTCGGTGATACCTGATTCAAGAAATCCTAGACCCTGAACTGCAACTGCAAGATCGTGGTAATCTGCAGTGAGATCTTCACCAGATTCCAAATTATGATCTCATTTAGCCTCAGACAATGGTAACGAACGCCAAAAAGGCGTAGAAAGTAGACTTACCGCTTGTTCTTCCCCTGATTCGCGTGTATAACCGCTCAGACAGAGCCAGACCCTCTTCAAATTTGTCAACTCCTTCGCGCATGTCCAAAAACCGTTCATCTGGCTTGCGAACGCGGGCAAAAGCATTCAGAAGTGTGTCTGAGATGTTGTCGATGATACTAGGGGAAGGTTCTGGCCCTGGCGGATGTGCGACATGTTGATGCATATGGACATGCTGAGATATAAGTCCATTCAAAGCATTAGGAAAGCAAAAGCAATTGTCTAACCCATTCTGTGGACTCAAGAAAGGCGCGTAAAAGTGTGCTTCTTTGTAACGTCGGGTGTCGAGATAATCGTTGTAAGAATCGAGCAAGACTTTACAAGAATGCTCAGACTGAGCCCCACATATTTGTATGAACTATCGCTCACTCATTTCGTCTCCGTTCCATAAATTCTGGGCTAAAGCGATCACCAGTAATGTATTCTGGGCGACATGAGCTCTGATGGAATGGTATGAGGTCATAGACAAACCTAAGCGATGCTTATCTGGCAGAGGTGGAACGACACATGCAGGAAAGTCTCGAGCAAGATTTTCTCGCAGAAAGACAAAATCCTGGAAGCGACGGCGAGCTGAGGGGTTATGTGTGGAGAATATAGGCAAGTTTGTCTTAGGTCAGGCTTCAGACAAAGAGCGTGCCAATCAAGTAAGAAGCAGGTACCTTTGCTTGTACCAAGTAAGAAACATATGCGTCTTTGGTTTCCGCAAGTTCCTTGGTTGGATCCTTGACAGAGGTGATGAGGTATCCTTCCCATTTTGGATCGTGTGGCCCCTCGTTACTGTCGGTTGTGCTTTGTCTGAAACCAGGACCAGATGGGACAGGTTCATGGCTGTAGGAAGCAGCGGGCGCTGGGGATTCCCAGGTGACGCTGTCGAAGACGTCGTCGTCGTCGCCGAGCATGATAATGAGAGAAAGAAGCCTCCGTGTGCCTTACATAAGTTGCTGGTGATGTAGATCCTCAGCAGTGACGAACACGTCCAAATAAAAGCTGTTCATGGCAACAACGGTCTCTCCTGGCTGGCTCTTCTATTTCTTATGCTCCTCTTCGTTATTTCTTGCGGCCCTGGCGTATGAGGTCCCCATCCTTGATACGGGTGAGCTCGCTGCTCCCAATCAAACCCCAGAACACTTACCCGAGACCAGATTACTATCGTCAAATATGTACTGGCATGTGGGCAAGCAAGTCGACGTACATTAACGGTGAATCTTTTGTCTCGATCAGAGCTCATTGTCTAACGCGCCCGTGCAGTCAGCTTTGACGCTACCTCCCAAGGCCAGGTTGCAATGGTAATTTATGAATGGGCTGATGTAGGATATCTGGGGAAGTCAACAGACTCTACAGACGAATATCTACCTGTAAGTAATATCTGTGCTGTGCTATTTACCGTATGTGACACCTCATTCTGCTCTAAGAAAACCTATGTCTGTACCGCGACTTCAGTAACCGAAGGGATGTGTACGAGGGATCAGCTGGGTCGTTTTATACTCGACCTGCCCAGTGGCAAGCATATAAATCAGACCAGCTTTTGGTCTGCGAGAGTTGAACTTCCTGCTGGCAAAAGTCCCACAAAAGAGGTCAATGCCACACGAAGCGATTTTTGGAACAATCCAGCGGGTAACCCAACGCCTCCTGCCAGCAATTACACCTCCCCATGGCGACGACAGGACTGGCCTTCTGAGAATCTTCGAATTTCTCGGCGTCAAACAGAATTCACTGACCTCTATTCATACAATGAGCCAATACACTACCCTGTTCGAAAGACTGGCTACTACTGTGTAGGCAAGGGCTCGTTATTCCATCTTTTGGTTCTGACTCATAATAGCTGCAGCTGTTGTCCCCGTCACTGTGAACACGTACTCCAAACGAGCCGCCACAGATGTCCCGTATCATCCTTCGTATACTGGTCGTGTACACTTTCAAAACACCTTCGATGGTAAACTTCCTGCATCTGATTATCCGAAAGTCAACGTACGCGAGCATTCTTATCTATAAAGCCATTGAATTCACTTTTGTCCGATCTAGTTCTACTTTGCAATGACTCTTGTCTATGCTATTTTTGCAACGATGTGGGGATGGTTGTGTTACCAGCATCAACATGAACTTTTGCCCATTCAGGCACTTTATTTGTTTTGTATCACCGGTCTCACTCTCACACGCGTACCATACACCTTTACAGTATTACCTTTCTGGCCTTGTGAGCTTATTGCTCATCGAGATGGTCGCGAATTGGGGTATTCCATACATTTTTTCTCGGCTCATCCAAATCTTACGTCAATGCAGGATACTATAGATATCTCAATTCGCACGGCAGAGGCACAGCGGCGACTGTGTTTCTCATAGTTGGTAAGTTATAGGCATTGGGACAGTTTTAACGAAAGCTTAATGAAATGTAGTCGCTATTTTGGATGCGGCGCGTAACGCAATGTCGTTTTTCATGTTGTTAGTCGTTTCTTTGGGGCTTAGCGTCGTTCGCGAATCCCTCGGTCGGACCATGTTCAAGTGTCAGATTTTGGCCGGCGCACATTTTCTCTTCGGAAGTAAGTTGAACTCGTATTCATTTTTTCTCTTGTCCTCTTTGGTCAACCTATCCCAGTTCTATACGCGGTCGGTATTGTCGAACTCGAGCTAGAATCAACGTCCGCTCTTATCCTCTTGATGTTCGTCATCCCACTTGCCTTTACGTTAAGTGGTTTCCTCCTGTGGATTATATATTCCCTGAATGGTTTGTACATCATACATTGTCACATGTAAATATTGACTTCACCCTCTTGAATAGCAACGATTGCGCAGCTTCGCGCCCGCAAGCAAAGATACAAGTTAAAAATGTTTCAGCGCTTGTATTATATCCTTCTAGGAACGGTCGTCATTATTGCCATCTTTTTTGTCGTTTCCTCTTTGTCATTTTCTGGGCGTTTAGCTGAAGGTTGGTTTTTTAATCCATGGCTCGGGCAATTACACGTCAGTTCAACTCATTTACTAGATTACGCGGCAAAGTCTTGGCGTGTTCGATGGTGGCTACTGGATGGCTGGCTAGCATTGCTCTATCTTGCTGCGTTCGCCTCCATATCAGTCCTTTGGCGTCCATCTGCAAACAATAGAAGATATGTGCTTCCTTCTTTCTTTTCAAAGTTGATTTCCCTTATTTGTCTCTTTTCTCTACATTGGCAATGTCAGATGAAATTGCTCAAGATGAGGAGGATGCCGAAGACTACGATCTAGAGGCATTAAGTCGGAGGACTCGTGCACGAGAAGACGACGATAATGCCACTCTAGTGGCAGATCGCGGACCTGGTGGGCCGGCACATCCTGAGGTTGTTTTTGAAATTGGAGATGAGGATCCAGGAAGCGATGGAGAGGATAATGTCACTGCTAAACGTCGGCTTTCTGGTGAAAGACATGAACGTGCAGACAATCACGAACGGCAGGGACTCATGGGAGGCAACTTGCGAGATGATTAATGCACTAGATGTGGCCATTATTCTGATAATACATAACGAACTTTTACTAATATCATACATTCTAGCAACTCTTACATCAATCCCGAATACGTCCAGAAGACACTGAGTACAACCGAGCGGCTATGTTCATGCTTTGCAGTTCCTGAGTCAAAGGCAGTCAGTAAGAAAACAAAAAATGTTGGAAAATATTTGAAATCACCTGGAACAGTAACTTGGCTGCATAGGGAATATACAATTGTGAGCAGGCTGTCTTGTTCTTGCAGGCGCGGCACTATGGAAAATATCAGACTTTGATCTCAAAATGCTGATTGATAATAGGCACCTCAAAGCTTTGCTTTTTCTGGAGAGAAAAGCAAACCAGATGGTCAGACTTTCATAGTACTCAAGTTCGACTATAGGAAACTCACCAGGTTGGCGATCGCCGTTAAACCGCAGCTACAAATCCATTAGTTAACGATACATACAGAGAAATGGAACTAGGGAACCTACATGTCACAAACATGAAGACGATATGCGTCACTTGCTTCAAAGAGACGCTCTTTCAAGAAACCAGCGATGCCATGGGATATCATGCAATCACGTTCCATCTCTCCGAAGCGAAGACCACCATCTCGACTTCTACCCTCTACAGGTTGTCTAGTCAAGATCTGAACAGGGCCACGAGCTCGAGAATGGATCTTGTCGTCAACCATATGTTTCAAACGTTGGTAATACGTTGGACCAAGATAAACTTGAGCTTGCAGTTTGCGTCCAGTGTGACCATGATACATGACTTCTAGTCCGCGCGACTGGTAGCCTTTCTGCCGGAGAAAAGTGGACACCGACTCAACCGTGAGGTCCGTGAAGGGTGTTGCATCACCCTCATTTCCAATAAGCGTAGCAACCTTGGAAAGCAGACATTCAACCAAGTGTCCAATGGTCATACGAGAGGGGATAGCATGTGGATTTATGATAATATCGGGAACGATTCCCTCAGAAGTGAAGGGCATGTCCTCTTGACGGTACGTGATTCCAATGGTACCTTTCTGACCATGGCGAGAAGCGAATTTGTCCCCGATTTGAGGTATACGAGTGGACCGAACGCGAACTTTAACGAATTTCTGCCCTTCAGAGTTTGTAGTAATCAGGACTTGGTCCACAATCCCGCTCTCTGTACTTTTCAGAGGTGTTGAGACGTCTCTACGGGTATGAGTTCGAGTACGTTGCCCCAATTCTTCACTTTCAGGAGGGATAGGCGCCGTCTTCCCAATGATGATGTCCTCACCTGCAACACCTGTACCGGGAGCAATCAACCCATCATCCTCAAGTTTATCGTATGTCCCATGTTTCATGCGAAGAGTATTATCTCGAGAAGGCTTTTCGAACTCTTCCAACTGTTGGATACCACTCTTTTTCTCGAGATCCATGTAGCTTCGATAGTATATACTCCTGAACAGACCACGATCAATCGAACTTTGATTCATGATGACAGAATCTTCCTGGTTGTAGCCACTATAACACAGAATGGCAACGATGGCATTTTGGCCGGCGGGAAGCTCTCTGAACTTCAAGTACTCCATTGACCTTGTCGTAGCGAGAGGTTTTTGGGGGTAATATAATATATTGGCCATGGTATCCATTCGGATGAGGAAATTAGTCAGAAAGATTCCCATCGCTTGTTTACCCATTGCGGACTGGTATGTGTTACGAGGGGACTTGTATATCGTCAGTACGGAGTGTAAGAAAGATTTAACGGTACTTACTTGGTTGTGATCAGGGAATGGGATGATACTTGCACAAATGCCCAAAATCATACTTGGGTGGATCTCGCAATGAGTCCAAGTATGTGAATTGATGCCCGCCTTGAGTCTAGCTGCAGGGTCAAAGTCTTCATTAACAGCGGGGTTGACACCACTCTGTTGCAATCTGGAAGTTTCAAGATCTTCTGGAGTCATAGATATCATGACTGTTTCCTCCTCTTCTGCATCTAGAAGCTCGACTACGCCGCCCTTGACCAACGACTCCCATTTGTACTCGGTCCCGTTATCATCTTTTCCGTTGCTGAGCCAGCGAACGTGCTTCTTCTCAAGCGCAAGCTGTTGATTTTCCACGATAAACAGGGGCCGGCAGACACGGCCAGCGTCTGTGTAAAGTCGCAACTCCTTTTCCCGAATATCCCGTACAACAGAAACTTCAGGACTGATGTCGTCTTTCCGTCGCAACTTTTTGATAGTCTTCACCAAGTTTGCGGGATCGCGATGGACGCCCATCCAAACCCCATTAACAAAGACCTTTGTGCAAGGGGTGGAAGAATGAGCATTTTCTTCTAGTGACTCCAAACCCCACTCCTCCAAAAATTCAATGACAGGGGCAGAGTATGAGCCGACAGAGATGCATGACATGAGAGCGAGATTTTTGACGAGTCCACACGCTTGACCTTCTGGCGTCTCCGCGGGACAGACCATTCCCCAATGTGTATTATGCAATTGACGGGGTTTGGCGATCTTGCCCTCACGTCCCAGGGGCGTGTTACATCGACGAAGATGAGACAACGTGGAGGCATACGTGTAACGATTTAGAACTTGTGATACACCAGCTTTTGCAGACATCGACTTCTTTTGATCACCCCAATTGCCAGTGGCAAGAGAATATTTAAGACCATTGGTAATAGTTTGATGTTTAACAGCGAGCGCAAGGTTGAATTCTTTATGAGTCTCCACGCACTGAGGGAAACGTAAGCATAAAGAGCAGATCTGCGCACGGGAGAATGAACCTTTTGAAGATAACGATAAACATCTTTCGTCAATTTGCGAAACAACATTCTGAAAAGGTTGGCAAGTAGAGGCCCAGCCAGGTCAAGACGTTTCTTCCCAAAATGATCACGATCATCCAACTCTCGCCGTTCCAATGCAGCCAGTAGAAGCCTGTGGATCATGTAGCCGAAGAAATAAGCCTTTTTCGACTCAGAACCCTCAGCCATTGATACATGAGGTAACATCTCCTTCTGCAAAATTTCCTGTGCATAACGTATACGACGCTCGCGTGAGAGACCGGTAGTGGTTCCGCGATTCCCGATGAAATCCAAAGCAACTTCCCGATCCTGGATCACGAAACCTTCGTCAATACAAGGCTTTAGCATCTCGAGCATTTGCGCGTCCTGCATGTCATAACAAATATGTTCGAGAATATCTCGATCGGATATCACGCCAAGAGCACGGAATACTACCCATATTGGAATATCAACTTTTATATAGGGTATAGTTGCCTTCATTACGTTCCCTGACTGATCATTTGGTAAATTGCAGGCCAACCAACACAACAGATAATGCTTACAGATCGTTCCTGGGTCCTATGAAACATTTTTACCTGAAATTGACTTATAGTCTTTCCACCCTTCTCTACAGCACTGCGTATCTCAGCTAAAAAACTGATTGGCGACGGCTGAGCTTTGGCGAAAACATAGACATGATTTGTTGCCATACGCTCCTGCGCAATTAGGACTTTCTCAGATCCATTAATGATGAAATATCCTCCGGAATCGTAAGGACATTCGTTCAGGTCGTAGAGCTCTTCGTCTCCCAAATCGCGAAGGATACAGAATGTGGACCGAAGCATGATCGGCACCTACACCGGTCAGAGTCACATAAATCATGTGAAGGACATTCCTCACTTTTCCGATCCAGACTTTCGTGGCCTCGTCGGAGTTGTCGTCATGTTCTGCCTCCCAAGCAATGTCGCCTGGCATCCCATCTGAGCTCTCCCGTCCAACAAGGACTCTTTTCTTCATTTCGATATACAATGGGGCAGAATACGTCAAGTTCCTCAACCTAGCCTCTTGAGGAAACACAGGTACAACTGAGCCATCTGCCTCGGTGACCGTTGGTCGCGAAAGATATATTTGACCAAACTTAATCTCATATCGCCGGGTCATGTCGCTTTCGTGTCCAGTGTGCTGATCTGCCTGGTCAAGTATCAAGTCCGCATTCTCGTCAACCAGTTCTTGCATGGTGTTTTGGACAAACTCATCAAACGAATCCAGCTGTTGTCGGACTAGACCCTTCTGCTCGAAAAAACTGGAAATAACAGTCCAACAGTCTTCCTGAGTTATTTCCTCATAGCCATCTTCATCCTCGTCCATTCCATAGGCTGTGTCATTGAAGGAATAAGGGTCCTCAATCGTACTGAATTCTAGGCGAAAACGTCAGCAATTGTAGAGAAAGCTCAGGAACATATACCTTGGTTCATTTTCTAAGTTGAGGGCTCCCTATAGGACGGAGAGAGCTCCAACTGCAAGATCAATGACGATAGCGCGAATGAGTAAGGAATCCTCTGCCGAAGTTGAAATCGAGGAAACCTAGTAGCAATTGATTGTAATTACCAAGCATTTGACTTTATTGACATGTATTTGTTACATGTACTCAACCTCAACTTGGCTTGATGCCGAGTGCTAACTGTTTGGCGAATCCCCTCGTTTTGAGTCTTCCTAGATGATCTGAACAATGTAAACCCTCGTCCCATTACTACGTCTATGTCGTCTCACCCTCCGCCGGTTACCTTTTTTTGTTCCTCCATGGCCCCCTGCTTTGCAGCCCGTGCAGATGCCATTTTGGATGAACACCACACCGTAGCGGCTGATTCAAGCGATAACAAGGTAGTGCTGACCGGCCTTTCCTTCATTATCGATCAATGGCATTCCTTTGGCGATACAGGTGTGGAGTGTCCCCGCTACCTCGAAGCTCGTAACTTAACGGTTTCCCGTGGGTCCCTGCATCGCTTGTAACAGTGAGCTGAAATTTTCCGCAATTGAATTGTGTGTCGTCCTATTCTGTCATGTCTTCTTTCTTGCTACATCCACTGCTTTAGGACCCTATCGAGCTTCCTTTGCTTTCTCTCGATACCTCCCTGTTCTTTCTTCCCGTTAAGCCGCGCTTCCTGTTAACATTGAAGCCTCTGCCTCTTCTCCTGCCTCTGGTCCTTCGCTCCTTCCTCCCTCCGACCCTTCCTTACCTGCCGAATTCTCTGAACCTCCTAACCCTACTCTTCTGCAGGCGTCGGCGTCGCTCGACCTCGATACTCCTACTGATCCCACTGTCTTAGACCCCTTCTATCGCTCAGTCCCTCCATTACTGAAAAAGGTAAATTTCAAGCCGGTGGTCCTAACCCCCCCCTCAGCTTATTTCTACCATACGCGTGAAACCTTGTACTACTCTAAAACGTAAGCTACCTTCTAGTTCCGCACCCAAAGACGATGTCACTGCGCTCTCCAAGCCTTCCAACCTCTCACAAGCGTAAGTAGACCTTTCTTCTATCCATATGATTTCGTTATTTTCGATCAGTTCTCAGATGCTGAACTAGCTTCCCTCCTTCCTCGCCCAAGAACCCAGCGGTTAATCCTCGAGTTGCCCTCCTGGGCTGCCGATGACAAAATTCCGGCAGGCAAAGTCTCATTATGTCTTGCTGGCGCTGAAGAAAGACGTGGTGCTCGCAAAAGCCACGGAGTGGTGGGAGCGTTTAGTAACTTCACCCTTCCTTAGTGCGGCCAATGCATCTTAAAAAAACATCGATCTGTATTGCTGGTACCCTGGTTTTAATCGTCCCTTTTTTCTCTGTACCGCCTTCGCCGTAAGGAGATCTACGTTAACGCTTATGCAAAGAAGAGAGAAACACGTGTCGCAATATAAATATCTTATGCAGAGCTTCGTCGATCCCACGAGCAATTACGTGTAGCAGTAGGGCCCAAGATAAAGACAAGAGATAACTACCGAGCTGCCGCCAAATCATGTGGTAGGTGAGAAAACCATCAGCGGAGGCTTCCGCAAGTTCGTACCCGAGAAATATATAACTTCCTCTGTTTCCTTTGCTCACATTCGATTGAAGGATTAACGAGGCTTCCAAGCGCAAAGAATCTACAGAAGATTGTCACACAACCCCATAAAGTATCTTCCCACAGCCAAGCCTGTTCAGCAAGGAAGCTCTTTGCCAATTCGTTGAGGTTGACATTTTTTGTGGGACGAATGGTTCCAAATAGTATTGTCATGCTTTCTGCAAGGCATTGAGTTCCTGAGAAGGTAGTCTGAGATGTCAAGCGAATGTGATAGGGGGTTTAAGAAGGCGAAGACATAGAAGGCCAAGGAATGGACAAGCAGTCAGATATGGCTTCTACGACAATCACATATTGATATATCAGGGAATTGAATACACAGACGAGACCTGTAGAAACACTATATGTGTCCTATCTCCAATTTTTCGAAATGATCTGTTCATATGGACCCTATCATTGCATGACAACAGCTGCCCATGGACCGAAGAAAGCCGAAATAAATTGTTGTTTTAGAACAGACACCTACGGAAGCCCGCGCTGATTATGATGCATCAAAAATTCAAGGAAACAAATGGCAAATCAACGGAATACACGAAAAATCGGGCTCGCGCCCTAAGTTCGCAAACGACTGTAAGGAATGTTAGTGGGTGGGAGTTGAGTCAGCTGCCAGCACCTTCGCAGTAACATCCTTCGACAAAGGTGCTTGTATTCGGATACGAAGAATGACCGGGATCCCGACGATGAAGCGGGGCGAACTTCCCACATTGCTTAAGTGATTCTGACTTCGCACTTGTACTGTCCTTGCTCCTTTGGTCATGATAGATATCTGGCAACCACGAACGAATGTCAAACTATTTGTGCTTTTCTCTCAAGGTTGTCACCGATGTGTTGTCCCAGTACGCTGGTTCTAAGATGAGGAAGCTATATATATATGTGTCCAGACATATGTGTCCTCAGTACTTTTGAGAATGTCGCCTCTTATCAATCGACCAGTCCCTGACGCTTATCAGTATTTCCCTCTCAATGAGCCGTCTATTGGCTCCTACATGGCTCATGCGAAAAACGATACCGATGTAAGCACGATACAATTGCCAGAATCAGTGACTTTTTGTAACAGTCGCAATTGATTATATAGGACAAAAAAATCCCCGCTTTGTTTCGCCCTCTGGTGATGAGAGGGATGAATTTCAAGAATCGAATTTTCGTGGTATGTACATAATCTTCGGATATCACTAGTCAATCAAGTTGCTAACAGCAATACAGGCTCCAATGTGTCAATATAGTGCGCAAGATGGGTATGCGACTGATTGGCACTTCGTACATGTTGGGGTGTGTTCCTCTTTCCAGTGACCAGACATTTTCATAATCTTACTGGCTAGGGCTTCGCCTCCGGTGGTGCGGGTGCAATATGTATGGAGGCCACAGCCGTTGTTCCTGAAGGAAGAGTTGCACCTGAAGACCTGGTGTGTTACATTCACAGTCGGATTTAGAAACTTGGTTCATCATGATACTAAGGGACTTTGGGCTGATACTCAAGTGGAACCTTTACGAAGGATTGTGGACTTTTGCCATGCACAGGGCACAAAAATCGGAATTCAACTCGCCCATGCCGGTCGCAAAGCCTCGACACACGCGCCCTGGATTCAGAGAAGAGCTGGTCGTGGTATACCTAATACTGCTGCTGTAAATGAAAATGGTTGGCCCCACAACGGTTAGTCATTGCTCAATTATCTGTCCGTTATGTATCCTTTTTTTACCTGTCAGACACCAGTTTTTGGTCCCAGCAATCTGTCCTTCTCAAAGACATACCCGTCTCCAAAAGCCATGACAGAAGAAGACATGGACGTTGTTGTACAAGCATTTGTCTCTGCCGTAGAACGATGTAAGAGCGCTGGTTGTAAGCATACGTCCCTTCTCTCTCTCTCAATTGAATGCAGCTCGTTAATCCACGATATCTATCTTCCTTAGTCGACTTCATCGAGATACATGCCGCTCACGGATATCTTCTTCATTCCTTTGTTTCTCCTTTATCGAATGTTCGTGATGACCAATATGGTGGTCAGCCCTTGGAAGACCGCCTTCGCTTTCCACTTCGTGTCATAAAAGCATGTCGCGAAGCTTGGGACAAGCCTCTGTGGGTACGCATTAGCGCCTCGGATTGGGCTGAAGGTCCGGAACAAGATGAAGTAGGAACATGGAAACAGTGGGGCATTGAGCAGAGCAAGATATACGTAGGTGAAATGCGGAAGATGGGAATTGATCTTGTTGATGTCAGTTCTGGCGGAAATTGGGTCGATCAAGAGATTCCCCTAAAACATGGATACCAGGTCTGTAGCCTGAATGTTTTGACACGAATGCATCACACTGAATGCATACAGGTCCATTTCGCAGAAGCTCTCAAACAAGCCCATCCTTCTCTTGTCATCAGCACGGTGGGGCTCATCACCGACCCGGTGGAGGCGAATTCCTATATTGAATCCGGGAAAGCAGATGTGATATCACTTGCGAGGGTACTGTTAAGGACACCTCATTGGCCGTTGCTTGCTGCAAATGAACTCGGAGTGACCGTGAAGCCCGCTAATCAGTATGAAAGGGCATGGTACTAGTTATATTTTGCTAGCGAATAAAGTAATTCTGTTGAACGTAGACTTTCGCTCGCAGTCTAAATTTTTCTGGAAATCAAAGTATGGGTTATCATATTTAAAAGTAAGTCTATGTGGCTGTAGTGGTAATATTCATCGAGCTGTTGGTCAAGTATTTCATACTTTTGTTTTCCGTTTTGAACGATACCTAGGTCCAATCCAGATAGAAAGATAGACTAAAGGAATGCCAAGTACTGAGAGTCCGGCCAACAATACAAAAGTCCATCCAACACCAATCCCATTGAAGATTATATCTATTATAGAAACCAGAATTGCACTGAGGGTACATCGTACCAAATTATTCTGGAAAAAGGTCAATACTTATATGAGTGCCTCGACTCCACGTTACCACTCACGCAGGCAGTAATCGATGAGCCCTGGTCAGGGAAAAGATCGATCATTAGGGTTTGTCCTGAGTTCATGACTGCAATTGAGACATAACCGACTTCATTGGACATGAGATGTACCGTCATGATCAAATGTCATGCTACCTTACCGATGACCTGGATTATCAATGGCGCTGCAAGATTAACTCTGTTTTCAATGCACCAACCGTAACCTGCGGAACAGGCGACCAGGAGGACGAGAAGAACAGGAAGAAGTCTCAGCCGGGCCTATATCAGGATTGAGTGGCTTAATTCCTCTGCCAACAGACTCTACTTACCTGTTCTATAGGAAAGTGTAGAGGAAGGTTCTGCTTTTTCCCTGGGGCCTTGGACAGTTCTGGGCTGTTCTCTTCTAATTGTCTTGATCTGGTTCTCTCCGAAAATCTACGGAATTCCCAGTCGAGAAACTTGCCGTTGCATATGCTACCAATAGCCATGCCACCTCCAACAGCTAAGTAACATAGACCAATTGCGGTTTCGGATAGAAAAGGGTACGCAGTGACAAACAAGGTGGAAATCGTTGCAATATATCCATAGTAAACAGCGCAAACAATTGCAGTGAGTGTGAGAATTATGATGATATCTACATGAACCAGAAGTCGGAAAGGGTTTTGCATGCCCTTGGTGAGCGAGACAGATTCGTAACAAGGTTCGCCTCTATACCGTATAATGGGAATAACAGGGCGATACATGGAGGATGGCAGCACGCTCCCATCTCCAACAATGCTTCTCAAGGTTTCAGGCAGAAACCTGCAAGACTACCATGTTAACATTCATTCGAAGTAACGTAAAAACACACACAAAATTAGCATCACCAAACAAATCGAAGCACTGATACAAAGGAACCAGAAGATTGATCTAGTAACGAACGTGAGTAAAAACTGTTTGTTACTCACGAGAAACTTCATACCTCCAGCCCAGATGTTGAGACAGCGCACCACCAATGATCGGACCGATAGCAGGACCAACCTTCAAGCATTCAATATTGAACTTGTATGCCTCGGGTCAGAAGGAACCATAACCATACCATGGGCCCTATAGTGAACATCCCAAAAAAGCCGCCTCGTTCTCTGGGTTCAGAAATATCACTAATAACTCCAGCACCTAAACGTTGCAATTTGTAAAAACAGAATACCAAGATCAAAACACTTTAATACCGAGTGCTATCGTACTAGCGGATCCAGCGGCTTGCAAACATCGCAAGAGCATCAGAAGCCAGTAGGCGGAGGTTGGAACCAAGGCCAGTCCAACACACGTTAGCGAAAGAATCATTAAACACCCAAGGAAAATTGGACGTCGCCCTCGAAAATCAGAGATAGGACCCCATATCATGGGGGCTTCGGGGTTTTATGAATAAGTGTTCTGTAAATCGTGAAGAGGAGTACCTATCCCTTGCATGACCATGTATATTGTGACCTTACGGGTCCATTAGTTCCAATCATAATCCAAAGGAACAATACAGACTGTTAGATTGATTAATTCTGTAGATTTTTTAAACGCTTCTGAAATGGTTGGGAGAGCAGGAAGGTAGATGTTAGCTGTAAAAGGACTGACAAAATAAGTCAGCATAAAAAATGAACCGTGACGTAGTGAAGAAACTTGAACCTGAAAATTCCAGCAAGCGCTACGACAGAGACAATGAACCATTTTTCCCTTGAGGCGAAGACACTGAATGGTTTATCAAAAGCTTCGTTGGTCGAGAGCCGGGGCTTCTGGGTAGGTTCGGTACTGTGCGACATCGTTTATTGCCTTGTACCGTCTAGGGATGTTGAATTAGATCGTAGACATGACTTACTTATATTCGGATCTTCCAATCAGGAGTGACTCATTTCATCGGACTTGACAGAAGTTCTGATTGAGTTTATCCAATTGAATCCTTGTGGTCACGGTTAGCATTCCGAAGGTCAATGAAGACTCGACATGGTATACATCATATATAATCAGCAATTACTGTACGTACCGGAATGGAGGGTTCGGTGACAGACTGAGTTCGGAACAACGCAACCGAGCCCCGAGAATGCGTGACAGGGCTAAATTTTATGTCCCGGCAATACGCCAGGATTCAGTGCAAGGTATGGGGTCCAAGTTGGTCTGGAACTTTGATTGCCTTCATGAAGGGTGCTGTAAAGGGTGCAGACTCTCCGAAGACCTGAGATTGTTCAAAAGATATAGTTGCTCTTAAGCTTTATTGTTGATATCCAGTCGACCGTAAGTATTAATTTTGTTGCTTTAATACCTTATGTTTGGTAGAAAAGCTTTGTCAAGGAAGGTTAAGGAGCAGCATGCTCTCAACACCTTTCTCCATGCCAATCCAACACTTTGGAATGAGATTGAAGGCTAAATTGGCAGCTTACAGGGGCTGACTACCGGAGCTTCGGAGGGTGACATTGACTGACCTGTTGAGGACGATAATTCGGACCTCTCTGTGAATCAACAGTATGTATGATTCAATAAATGGCGTGGCTCCCAAAGCAGAAAATAACAAAGAGAATGTATGGGCATACAATGATGCTGGAGACTTGTGGTCTAATATTGGGAGCCTTATCGTTGACGTATAACCTAGCTTTTGATATAATAAGATTTCTTGAGCATCTTTACGAGATTTTTTATGTCATGATTTCTTACAAGCAACCCCGTCGACCGTCAGTCGTGATATCCGTATATCTGGCAACGGAACTGCCGTGACCGTGACGGTTGCCTCCCCACATTCCGGTACTGCGACAAGATTCGTGGTCCGTCACAAATCAAGCTTCAAGTTGGTCTCAGGCCCAAGAATGTGTATGTATTGAGTCCTGATAGATATAATACAGGGACAAGGTGGGAGGGTAACTCGAAATCACTCGAAACATCCCTATGAGCTGGTTGTAGATCACAGCTAGGACTAGATTTACGCAATAAATTTGTTTCGTACCTGAGAGGATGATCGCAGTTATATGACCTTCACCGGGCTGCCGCGTTCGCCTTGTACCAAACTAATCGCTTGAACTTGACAAGTTTTAGGTTCATTGAAAAAGCAGCTCGCCTCGGCCGTTCCACGCCAGTAGTAACGATCAATTTACTTCCTGTTGTCAGAACGTAAACCTAACTTAAACAATCATGGCGTAAGTATCTCAATCTAAAGTACAGTCAGTATAATGTCCGTAAATAACTGAAACTCACCCTCAGTCTGTGATACATGGACTGAGGGCACTATTTGCATTGTAACCGAATATATATATATGTGTGTCGAGTCTGCTCTGTTCGCCCAATGTGATAAGTACTGTAAAGGTCCATTGTTTGGTTAGCGTCGCGTGGCACGGATCGTAACACTTTCCAGCTCCTTGATGCCTCTCGTGAAACGTGATCAGACATGAAATAACAGGAGGGGGCAAGGAGAGGTGTACGGAAGTCCTTATGAAAGTTTGTGCAGCTAAATGTAAAGAATTGGAGCTCTTGCCGATTCAACGTTTGCACCGCATTCACCTGGTACATTTCTTGGCCGTAGATCTAGTTCTTGCTCTCATCTTGCGCTACTTGGCGTCCACATACCCTTGGAATGTGATGTTCATACTTGGAAATTGAAACTATCACCAGCGATAGGAGCACCTTCATAGGCCCTTACGAATTAACGCTTTATTTTCTGGTGTGAAATGATATTGAATGGGTTCGGCCTGAAGCTGAAGGTCTGCTGAAGCAAGGCCTTTCCACGCTGTAGAATCATCCATCTTCCATGTACAAGAAGGAAGTATTCAAGTTCACAAGTATGTAGGTAATATATCGTGAACAGACGTTAAAGGACCCGAGTATCTCTCGAGCAGATCTTTAAATGATACCAAGCCGGGCAGAGGAAGTGAAGGATTCACCACATTATCAAATGACAATTGCATGACCTTTTAAATAAAAAAATCTTTTATTAGCCTTATCAGGGTGCGGATATATAACACACCTGGTCTCGCGTAACAGTGAACAAGTTCTTTGGGAGTTTCTCCAGAATAGCGCCTTGAAGTAAGCCAACTGCATATGGAATAGAGACAATGGGTCGATAGCGCTTGTTGTACTGCAAGGTGAACTCCATCAGTTGTTTAAAGGTGAAGACTGTGAATGCGTCCTTTATTTGCTGAAAAATTAGTAGAAAAATGAGACATACTTTCAGGCCCGCCAGCCTCCATTATACTGCCTGAAACCAATTCTTGCACCTCAGAATCATCTCGTGCAATGATTTCAACTGCTCTGGCTAAATCCTCGACATATACTGGCTGAAAGCGTGAAGTTCCTCCCCCAAAAACAGGCAGAAATGGAAGAAACTTTGATAATCGAGAGAATCTCTAACAAATGTAGTATCGATATTGAGCAAAGTATACATATTTAGGAATCCTCACGTTGAAAAAATCATCTTCAGGACCAAAGACAAGACTCGGCCGGATGATGGTCGCATCCGGACAGATGTGCAGGATGGAGTTCTCAGCTAGACCTTTTGTTTTCGCGTACAATATTTCGCTTTTGGGATCGGCACCTATGGCGCTGAAATGGATAAGCTTTGCGCCAACTCCCTTGGCAGCCCGTGCTACGTTCTCAGCTCCCTTGAATTGAATCTCCTCAAAGGTCCTCGAAGAGCCATTGAGCACACCAACGAGCGAAACGACAACGTTTGCATCGCGAAAAGCGAGAGGTAGAGTTGCTGGCTTTGTAACGTCTAAGGACACTGGTGGTAAAAGTCGATCCTGTGGAATGGTATGCTTCAGGATATTGTGGACTCTATCGGGATTGCGTGAGGAGATCTGAATCTGGGGAATGTCACGACCGAAAGATGACGCGGCCAGGGTCCTGGCAATACTCTTGCCTGACGATGTCTCAACCATTCAGCGGATGTGGAGACGCAATTGTAGGACTTACCTAGAAACCCTGCTCCACATACGACGATTTTTCTGGGCATGATCGTGAAAGTAATACTGTGGTCTTAAATGGTTTATGTAAAAGGAGGGCGGCTAAAAATAGCAGAGTGACGTTTCAATTGACGCCGATAGATACTTACACGGATGACATTACTAGGGACTAGGAGGGAAAGGAACAAAGCTGTCTGCGTCACCTACCACCACAACACCATCGTCAAGGTGACCTCTCCGAATTTTCTTCGGCTTCTTCCGCACCGATTCTGGCACAGCAGCTTCCTGCTCCGTACTGCAAGCCTCAGGTTGGACAAACACCTGGGGAGTTGGCACAGATATTTTGGGGACTGGCCCGGAAAAGTCTTTTCCTGTCATACGAGACAGTGTTTCCATGTCTGCACAAGTCGGTCATTTTGATGTCTCCACAAATAAACTACTAAATGTCTACTTACCAACTGGCCTCTTGTTGTTCAGGCAGTAATCGATACGAGCAGGATTTTTCCTGTCTTCCGCCTTAAACTTGTTTTTGCAAGATTTGCGATCTCGGCCAGGGAGGACATATGCGATAAGCTCGTAGTTTTCGCCGTATTGGGCAAGAGCCTGGAGGATGTCACTTGAATAAAGAAACAGATATTGTAGGAGTTGAAGCGATAGCGCACATCAAAGAAGAGTTCTGTCTCCTCTGCACTCCAACGAGAGCCACGATACCGCTTCCCGTACGAACCAGAATTAACAAATTTGGTATGGTCAGACTCTACAACATGAGTGTAGTTCGTCGTATCTTCAACCTCAATCCGATCCACTACAAGGGACTCCTCATCAATAATGGTCTCCCCATTAGGCCCAATACGAACTTGAACGTTGAACCGGCTCGTAGTGAGATCTTGTGTATAGTCAAACTCGTTACCAGTGTCGTCACGTATTGCAGGAACAGTAGCTGGACGGTCTTCTGAAGTCTCAGAGCCATCATGTGCTTTGTTGACAGGAGAAACCTGAGCAGCCTCAAATGCCTCGGCTTCTTCTTCCCGACCATATTTCTTGAGCTCCATTAAAGCCTTCATACGTGCCCTCTTCTCTCGATTCTGAACTTTCCAGGCAGCATGGTTGGAAAGAATTTCAGCGGCTTTACTACTGACACGTCCTTGGCCAGTGTCGCTACAAAGGGAAGCCATAGTGACCACTGTTGGGTCGATTTCTTCTCCAGGATCAACGTTGGGATCAAATGGAGGGAGTGACGGACCACGAGATCTCCTTAGGCGAGGTGTGCTTGATCCACGTCGTTTTCGCTTTGTTGCAGCGGGTTTTGTAGCATCATCATCGGTACCTTCGGTATTAGGACTGGAAACTTTTCTCTTTCCTTTTGCTGGTGTTTTGCTGGGAGTAGTGCTAGATTTTCTCCTAGGTCCGGATACGGAAACCGAGTTGTCAATAGTTTGTCCAACCTCTGCGGAAGAAATTGGATCGGACGTTGTATTCAAAATGTTTTTTTCACTTGGAAGAGATGTGTCTGTAACTAAAGACGAGGAAAATACCATGTTTTCTGCACCAATTGGAAGGACAAGGGAGTTTGATGACGCCGGTTGTGGTCCAGAGGATAACGAACTCTGATTTTGAAAGGAATTCGTCGAAGAAAGCGAAGACGGCACAAGGGGAGAAAGGGTGGTCACCGGAATGGGCGTCATGTGGCCCATGAGTTTAGGGGGTGCAGGAGTATTGCGCCGCGACACGATTGATGGAGGCGCTAAGATATTCGGAGGCATCCGAGGAGTAAGAACAGTAGTTTTGGAGGGGATGTCATTCGGCGGCGAGACGTAAGGTACAGCTGACTCTGCTGATAATGTTTCCAAAGATGCGGGCAGAGAAGTGGGGAGGAGCGAAGGGCTAGAAGCATGCTGGACGTTACTGGGTCGATCAGCAGGGGGCGCTTGACCGATTTCTGGGCGCGCCCGAGACTTGACTGGCCTGAAGATCGGCCCTCCTTTTTCTGCAACCTGAAGTAAGAATTTTTTCAATAACTAGAAAAACACACATACGGACTCGACTGGTCATTCACCCCACCCGTTCGCGCCAAAGACCAAAAAGTTATAATCGCGTTCGGAAGTCAAAAAACGAGATCGCCGAGATCCGATTTTGGTCACCGTCTCAGTGCGAGGCGGCCTTTCAAAGCTTGATGAACAGAACAACCACCGCACCCATTGCCCTACCCTTTGGTCCTAAACCTGGTTGGGAACTTGAAGAAGGAGTCGAGACCGATAAAGAAGGCAAGCGAAGTATCTCGGAAAGGTGAGCAAAGTGAGTCGCGCTCCGGAACGATGTGTTCAAGGCTTGTCTTAGTCGTGTTCTTATCCAGGCCTTGAGGCAATGTGTGTTCCTTTTATCTTCGTAGCCCTCTCACTTATTTTCTTAAGCTCGCGATAAATGGCTCTACTCGACATTCCCTCGTTTTTCATCAAAAGTCCGTGGAGGAAAGGCAGCAGACCCAGCGCCGCCCCCACACACCATTCAAACGCGAGGAAAATGCGATCTAGAGATTGGACCACATGTATTCTCGGATACGACTTTCTATGAAGTTCACTACCTCCCCTCGCAGCCGTCCTCCACTATGGGTTCTACCTCTCAGACTCCAAAGACCTATCCTGTCTTAAGCCAACCAAGCACTATCCTTACAAATGCTGTGAAATCACCTGAAATTGCAAGGTCATCTGGTTCTCTCGCGTCTAACTTGACTTCTGTTGCTACGATAACTCCGGCTTTGATCAACCAAGTAAATTCTGCTGCATCGTCGAATCCAACACTCGCAAATCTCCTCCAGCTTGCTGCTGCCGGTCTGGCTACTCCTGATCAACTCAAAACCCTCGGTCTTCTCATCCAGTCATTAGCATACTCTGAGAGTGCCCACCCTGTTCCGCCGCCTTTGACTGCTACTCAACTGCCCGCTCTAGCACCATCTTCTGTAATAACACCACCAATTGCTCCTGTCAAGGAATTTGATCTAGTTCTAGAGTTCCGGGAGAGCCCAAATGAGCGCTGGGTATTTCCTCGCGGACTAGTTACGTGTGAAAGAACTGCCAGCGAGCCTGCAGTAAATGCGCTGTGTCGAGCTGTCATTAAAACCTGCCTCCCGTTTCCAAAGCCGGCTGAACCAGAGCCTTCTTCTGTGTCAGGAGAGGCGGTGCCCTTAGCTGGTCCAGCAATACTAGAACCTCAACTTGTTACATTCATCCTGGAAAGGACACCGTTAGCTATATGGGACACCATGTCACGTTGGGCTGGGGATCAAGAAAAATTGCAGCAGAACAAGATGAAACTTGATGCAATGGTAGGTTACTCTTCAATCGATATCTGATTCTCATTGATCATCTCTTGCAGAAGCCTGTTGAGCATGTATTCTTGGGCTACCAACTCTCTGAAGGACCATTAATGACTCAGCTTCAGACTGTGGGTATTTTTGTATCCTCATCAGAATGAAAGTATTCAGTTTTGTCAATGTCCCTAGGTCTCTGCTCCCACATACGCTATGAAGAGCCTCAAATTTGCTCCGTCATCTCTTACTCGAGCGAAACGTAAAGCTGCCAGCAAACAAAAGGCTACCGCCCAGCAAACACACCATGGTCCAGATGAAATACAGGCTGTTGAGAAACTGCCCTCGACGAAACGTAAACGTGCTGCTCGCCAATCTGACCGTCCTGCTGCTATACCTATCCAGTGCGTATCATGCAAAAATCAAGATGTACCTTTGATCTTGGGTGGACGTAAGTTTTCCACCATACTTATAATTCGTGTTGTTTGCTTTCCTTGGCATAGGATTCTGTCGCCCCTGTGTTGAAGCTGGCCATGCAACCACTCCTACACCAATCGTTCAGCTCTCTAGATTCCCATCCTATAATCTGCCTCTATTAATGCCCCCGATAACCCCTTCGACGAATGACGACAATACATCGTCACTTGATACCCCAAAATGAAATACAATACACATTATTATATTAGTTATACAAAAATAATTAACAACTGACTCTCAAGAGCAATTGGACATGCATGTGTGAAAAGAAATCAAGTAAATATCCGGACAGACCAACCCGCCCACCAGACCACTACCCCGAGCTGGAGGAAGACAATGATGAATTCCATTGCAACGGCCCACCATTGCATAAATATACCAAGCCAGAAGAACGGCAGCGCGGTCCATCGAATGCTTTCATATGGAATCATTGACAACTTGTAGAGTGCAGACGAGGAAAGGGCAGTTCGAATCTGAAGGGCCACAACAGCGACTGATGCAAAGAAAAAAATGGCTAATCCGAGCCAATGGCGAGGCGAACGAATCGGCATTCGCATGATTGGGTATCTCTTGGATTCACCTGTGAACTCGTTTCGATAAAGGGGTATAATAAGAAAGTCCCGAATGTCTTCGCCAATTGTTTTTCCGTGGGTCCTCCAAAAGGGTGTGACGGTGTCAAGTATAAATGTAAGGGTATCCATTCCAAATTCCCAGAATTGCTGGTATTGGTCTTTATAACTCTCCTCGAGCACTACGATCTGAGAAAGCTGGAAAAGCAATATTCAGGGTTTGAACGCGAATATAATTTTCGCCTTACTTCAGGGTAAACAACTGATGTTCGAGCCAGTGTTTCATTGTAGTTGGCCTTCACTGCGTCATGCGTGGCCTGTACAGACTTCAAAGCCTCTCCCACCTGGAATGCTCGTTGCGCTATCTTTTGATTGTACAGTTCCAAGGCTTGCAGAGATTGTATAAGAGTGGATATCGGGTCGTCGAGAACACTTTTGGTACGAGGTAAATGATCTTGAGTACGAGATAAAAAACTTCGAAAGACTTCATTTTGGCGGACAAGTCTACGTTGAATGTCATCCACGGCTCTCCACCCTTGAAATCTTCTGGTTGCTCCTGTGACAGCTGCAGGATCGTGCCCAAACGCATCAACAAGTTCTCGAGGAAGACCAAGGTGCGCAACACCCAAGGTGGCCATAGCATTTGATTGGACTACATCGTACTCATGGATATCTCCGGAAATTCGATTCAAAAGCTGTCGTACTCGATGGTTGGCAGCAATCATTTGTTCAAGCAACCTTGAAGACCTCAATGGAAGCCAGCAGAGAGAGATTATACTGAGCGAAAACTTACCGTACTTTGGCATCGTACGCCTTTTGTTCATCAGCTTCTCGTTGTTGTTGAGCTTCACTTGACTTGGGTGTTCTGTCAGCTAAAGGTAGGGAGACATGCGCTCTAAGATGACTAGAAACTGCATGACGAGAATGGGTAGGCGAGGTCACGGTTTGTAATTTGGAAACTTCTACATTAGACGACGATGGTGCAATGAGCTGCAAGGCAATTCCTGCTTTGTTGGTAACTTCTTCTGATTCATCGCTTGCGGCAATTACCTTGACGTTCTCACCGGGTCTTGTCGTGGGAGACTTATGATTTTTCAAATCTCCATGCTCTGATTCATCAAAGTCGAGGTGGTTCAATGACTGCTTTATTGAAAGTTCCAAAGAAGTCGGCATTGACTGAGAGGGAACTTCTTGTATGTTCCCGCGACCTTTGGTTGGGGAAGCAGGTACAGTCAACGATGTTCCAACAGGTAGGCTACTGATAGAAGACTCGTGGCTTCCGCGAGCGTCGAGTTCCAAAGAAGTGCGAGCGGAATTGACACGGGGCTGGAACGTTAGCCTGTCTTCAAAAGATGATTTTTTTGCATAAGGACGACCAGATACATCATTTAGTGAGATACGTGAAGTAACGGAGCCGAGTTGAGAATGAATGAATGGAGGTGATGCTGGCGGCTCATAAAGGCCTTCTCGAATAGACCCATGTTTGGGAATCGTTGCCGCCGGACCATGTCGAGTATTAGCACGCGAATATTCTTCCATGATGAGAGCAGAAATGAACCAGGGGGAGCGTTCTGATGACTTGATGTCCCGTTTTTCCAGATGTTTGAGCCATGTGAATGGTTCATCCCTCTCAAGTGCACCTCGCGTGCCCACATCTTGTTTTCCATACCAACGCGCTACTTCTGCACTGTTTAGACATTTTCCTGACGCCAACATACCGAAGATAAGGTTATAGCGTCTTCCTAGCTGATCTCTGGTCATTCTGGCCTTTTTTATTGTCTGTGGAGAGGAAATGATTTTTAAACGGCCGAGTTTGTCTGAATATGACTGAGGAATGGGAAAAAAGCAAACAGTTATGGCATTTACCTGCATAGGCAGTTTCCTGTTGCTCTCTGACGACTGCTGATGGTAGAAAAGCATCCTTCTCTCTCCGTTTCGTGCCATTCAACCTCCATTTACTTTCGTGTTTGTCATCAAAACTACTCCAATCCAAAGTCATACCGTTGTCAAGGGATGCTGGAACTGGGTGCAATATGGTTGTTCTCGTGGAGGGACTAAAATCAATATCGGAGGACAAGCCCTCTCTGCAACTATCCGGCGAAACCGGAGTCGGTTGCATCGTCGAAGTATACCCTCTGTGTGATTTGGGGGAGCTTGAATTAGATCTCACGGGAGTTGCTTGATTATGAAGGCGAGCTTCTCGTCGAGCTTTAAGTTTGAGAGCGCGCTCAACATCTTGCATTATCTGGGGATCTGGACTAAGCCGTGAACAAGTTTCCTTTAATGTTTTTGCAGAGTTTACCTTCATGAGCTGTTAATTGTTAGTAATGTTTTTCTTATGAATATTAGATAGACTAACAAAGGTCATATTCGTCCGAAAATATACTTTGCTCAACGTTATCATTGTCCACCATTGCCAATCCACGTCTTAAGTGAGAACGAATAACTCGCGAAGGTGTAGATACTGCATTCACGAATTGCTTTTGATTTAGTGGGGAGTCTTGAAAAATATCCGAAGGTGTCCCGACCGACCGTATGCGTCGTTGGGAAGTAGGCAGACGAGGAGTCAGAGCGGGAATCCGTCGAATCGGCAACGTCTTGGTGCCATGTGATAATGACACTGATGCATCTATAGGACGATGAATTTGCCGTGGAGGACTTGTTTCTTCAGTGGGGAAGTGGATGCGGGGAATTCTAGTTCCTGAGTCAAAATGGCCACTTGAACTCCCTGCGGATTCTTGGCTTGGCATGCGTTTCGAGCCAGGTGTTCCAGAATACTCAAGTCTCTACTTTGCACTCGGTATATAATGTGTGAAGAACACTGAGATCCGGGAATGGGAGCAAAGAGCACAGTCGAGGTCGCGGCGAATTTCTCACGGAGTTTCCAGGGGTATATGTGTAGCGGCTGTGACATGGTATTTCCTTTTGCGTACAGAGATACTTCCTCGTGACTGCTATGCAAATTCCTTACTCTCCTTACTGATTAACCAGTAGTATAAAAAACTAATCTTCTGTTACTCGTACAGAAGTTCTCCTAATCCCAGGACTTACAACAGTTCTTTCGAGTGTGTGAAGACTCGACCTTAAGTTGTGATAACACCGTCACGCACGCTGTTCTTACAATGTGTGTGAATTTGTGGCTTGATCGGTGAACATTGGCGGATGCTAAATACACATGTATGGAGTTGCGGAGGTTATCCTGGCCTGCAGTCTCCTTTTTTGAGGTCGCAAATACGAATTGCACAGAGATCTCGCCCATCCTGAAGGGCGTCATCACCTGTGGAATGTCAACAAATGACGTCTTTGTTCTGGAATTTTCCACGGTACTGGGGCGATCCGCCCTCTGCATCTTAGATCGTTGGCCGTGCTTTTGGAGGCGCAAACTGACACACCATGATGCCGAATGGTGCCGACGTCGGTTCATTCGATCCACTCAAACAGCTACGCCAGGCGGCGCAGAGCAACAGCTCGTTGGAGTATGTGGGGAAACATCGCAGGAAGGCTTAGACGATCGAAGGGTATGTTGTGCCACCCGAAGCCGTTGATACTGCTGCGCGCTGTCAGGGTCGAAGCGTTGTTGGCGGGTGCTCGTCCCAAGAAACTCCTTGAATTCAATGTAACAAAGGCTCTTTCAATATGTATCCCAGACGCAAAGCTGCTAGCGAATCTCATTCAGCAATGGATAACAGCATCAGAGCAACATATTGCGAGAATGAATTTTGGTCGACATCTATTCTGTCTGTGTCTGCAAGTTCATCGAGCTGAGGGAACGGCGCAGTGACCGGAACTCTTCCCCTCTCATGCTGGAGAAGGAAGGTGATCCAGAATTACGCGGGCTGAGGATGGTGACTTTCTTGAGATAGACTAGGAAGGCGATGACCTCATCAAGTCCTTGCAGGTCATATGCATGGACCTGGACCTGCATTTTCTTCGAGGCATTCCCGCCTCATCGATCGTAGAAATTGCCATTCCTGGGCATTTGTGGGAACAGCGAACACCGGTATATCGCTTTTGGAGGACTCTGGGAAGAACTCCTTGCATGCGGCCCACACCGCTGCGGCTTCCGCGACCTCCTGGACGACAGCTTTTGGGTGCCATAACACCTTGGCTTCAAGTGCTACCATGTAGCCGGTCTCTTTCGGGGTGGGTTCAGTCTGGGCTGACGCTCGCAAACCTAGCATGTAATCTACCTTGCCTGTGAGGGTGATATTGTTGCGACTTTGCCCATATGGTGTCTCCACATAGCTCATAGGAATTGCGCCATAACCGGGGCCTTCCTCTCTCTCGAATGCACCATGAGTGTGATGCAAGGCTGCCATCAAAATTGCACTGATCATGTTTCGTCGTCCCGCTTCATTGTATAGGAAGCAGTGCGCCTGCAGTAGTTGCAGATACGTTCAGAGCCAGTCCGGCGGGTCTACAATTTCCGGGTATTTCTCTTCGATGACGAATTCTGCGCGTTGGTCATACGCCATGTTGATGCGAAGTTGCGCGATGTAGCCTACATCTGCCGAACTGAATGTTGTCTTCGTCGGCGTCTTGCGCTTCTTTGTTGCGGATGTAGATTTCTCCTCTGTATCAAGCGACGTCAGAAAGTACGTGACCTTGCTCAACTTGAGAGACTTTACCTTCTGGCAGTGGATCTTCGAGGGTCCCTCCAATCTTCTCTAACTTGGCCAGAGAAGCCGCCATCGCTTCGCCAGCTTGCTCATACTGCGTGAGGAGGAAGGTATTGGTAGGATCCTTCTGGAGCTTGTCCTCAAGTCGTTGCTCCTTCTCCTTCGCTTCTGCGTAGGCCTGTTGGAGCAGCTGCTGGTGTTGCCTGAAGTTGATTTACAAAGCGGAAGAGGCCATGTTGGTAGATGGATGTTGTTGAAGTTGAGGATGAAGGAAGAAAGATGTCAATTCTGCCCACCACTCATTCATCGCGCTCAGCCCACCTTCTCCCTCTTACTCTTGCAGGCTAAGATGACGTTAAAGCCGACGTCAGTGGTTTTAGAGCTTTCTTTGATTTTCCAATTGAAGAGCCGTGTCACCGGTGACACAAAGCTGACAAGCGTACAGCCAGAACTGACATAGGGGCATGAGCCGAATTTTTCTTGATTGATTCCCAAACTTCACTGCTGGCGTCGGAAGTCATTTTCAATGGTCAGAGCAGAAAGAAGCATGTTATGCCATATCCAATGTGCCAATTTCTGATGGAAAATCTTATGAAACAAAGGAAAATAGTGAAAAGCTAGCCAAGACACAGATGACATGCTCCTTTGACCCTTTCAGCACCAGAAAAAGGTTCTGGCCCCAGCAATGATTAATGAAGTCTTGAATGGCCAGCTTCATTTTGGACAAACAAAACACGGTATATGTATCGTGGATGTATACTATACGACACTAATGCCCGCTCTTCACCTGAAATTCATAAGCATACGCCAAAAACGTGACGTGTAGAATAAAGTTTGGTTCAAATAATCACAGGTACGGTTCGCCTTTCGCACCGGGGTTGTAAACTAGGGTTGTGATTTGTTGTAGTCTTTTGGGCCAAGACTCAGTCTACCGGCCACGGTCCTCATCATCTTGGGTTCTTGTGACTAGTAGACGTTTACGAATTCTTTCCGGACGCTTTGAATGGATTGAAGCGTGATAGAAGAGAAGGCTTCCGCGATGAGAGTAGCGCGTGGCTTACAGGTCCACCAGGACTTGAAGGACAATTGGCAGACTGACTCCGAGAGACTGAGGAGTGATATGCACCTAATAATTTCCTCAGTCCTTATCATTTTCTCGAAGAAGATGAGACGACCATTTCGTGACAAATCTCCAGCTAGGACTACACCTGGCGAGTAGGTGGCATCCTGAGCGCAAGCTCTCCTGACTAGCGACGCTCGATCGTACAAAGTAGATTCTGTCGAAACATTTGCGTAAGGTTCGCGTATACGGGAGGCCGACATTTTTGCTTTGCGCGCCCTACAGAGCTTTTGTACGGCGAGTGCATGCTCGACTTCTCGACGAATTTGCTCTTCTAGAAACGCGTAACGTGAATACCGGTGTCATCGTGAGCGAAGAATAACATACCTCTCTGGAAACGCTCGCCACTTGAAAATCGATCATCCCAAGCAATAAGATGTTCTGAATCAGGATATTTTTCAACATATGACATCTTGCAGTGATCCTCCCGGACTATCCGAAGTTCATGGTGCTGTTGAGGCGCGGTTAACGACTTCATGACCTTCTTCATTCGACGAGATTTGCTGTAGACGAGGCTAAACGAGGAAAGAAAAATGGGATACAACGGTAGATTTCAAGGGTTATATATATATAGGCTCTCAATAGTTGGCCAGCAGTACACCATTTGAGTGGTGACCATATGATGACTTGCATTGTGCAGATAGTGTAATTGTTTCAACTAAAACCTGAAAAAGATAAAGCAAGCGGTTCGGCTATGGGAGCAGACGCAGATGACCAATCTTGGCCACGCAGTTAACCAAAATGTCCTCAAATATTCGTTGCTGTCGGTTAGACACGGTATGACCCGCAATGCATATCAGATCTAATCAAGAGAGCAAAAGGATTAAACTTGTGCAAGTTGAGACTGTTTTGACGGTATGTATAATAGCATTATTTGAACCTCGGTAACTTTCGGCCACTGAAGCGTTTCTTGTTAAGGAGGACCCGGGCAAACATGAAAGCCGTGAGACCAGAGAGAGAGTACCTGGGTGAAAGTTTGGTCATTATATGGGGATTCCTCGGTCAAACTCACCAGGTGATGACATAAGAGAGATGAGAGTTACGCAGATCTATAGTTGGCGCACGACCGATCGGTATTCCATTCGAAAGTCTAGCGTCTGCTTCTCCGGCATGTCCCTCTTTGAAGATGTAAGAACATGAGGGAGAAACTAGAAATAAATGTACCAAATATTTGCTCAACGAAAACAGGCTGCACTCTAGCTTTTTCGCCACCAGCGTATTCTGCCATAGCTTCAACGTCGGTCCAGTACCATTTGCCCTCAGCAGGCAGATTGTCTGGAGTAAAACTGTTTCGTGGTTGCGATGTCCGAAGCATTCCTATGATTTCTACGTCCCCATGTTCATTCCGGATATTAGAAATGAAGTCGTTGGACACGAAACCACGATCTACAAGAACAGTCGAGCCATTTTCCCTAATTAAGGGTGTAACAACATGGCCACCGTGTACTCCTTCCCGAACGCGTGGAGCGAGGATTAAAGTGTGAGCATGATCCCATTTTCCTTTGAGTGAGACTTTTCGATACTCGAACTCTGGGATGGCGGAGAGGCTCGAAGAGGAACTCTTAAGTACTGAATTTATACGTCCAGACTAAAGCAACATACTTGATTCTCGGTGGTAACGATAATGGCTGTAGTTGCAATTTTTCTTCCAGCTCGTCAATGAGATTTATCTTCCACTTCAGGCGTTGAAGTTGCCATGTACCCAGGGCAAACGTAAATACTGGTATAAAACCAATAAGTATCATAATTGGAGTGATAAATGGTTCCCGTCGCGCTTTATAGACCGCCGGGACATCTGATTTTTGAGAGGCACGAAGAAAGAGCGATCGTTGGTATGAGTCATATCGAAGAACGGGACGACGAAGTCGGTGAAAAGTGCCAGGAAACGGCCGCAGTGTCGACCGGAAAGAGAGCATTTCGGAAGCGTTGATTTTCACACGCGTGATCATCTCCTGGACAGCCACTAAGTACTGACGTGCAAACCTTCACCTATCCTGTATAATCAGCATGTCTGTATACAATCCGTCATTTATCTCATCATCACTAACAAATCGTAGGGTGGGTACGCGACAGCGGCCGGGAAATTTTGACGTCGACGAGGAGGTTCATTACCCCACTCGACCTGTTGACAAGGATAGAGCTGAGCATGAACTTCTTGTCAACATCAAAAAGGCGACGAGCCCAGAGGAAACTGCACCCAAACAGAAACATGTTCGAAGTACGATCTTCACAATACGCATTTCCTCTTTCTAAACGTTGGCTGCAAGAGTGTATTGTCTTTACTTGGGATTATCACTCATCAATCTCTTTCTGGAGTGGCCTTCGAGTCCAGCCCATTCTTGCAGATGAAGTTCAGACTTTCAAAGCTCTCATCACAGTTCACAAGGTTTTGCAAGAGGGGCACCCAGTCGTAAGCAGGATTTGGGCACTTGTGTGGCCTCGTTGAACGTCGATACCAGGTAATCAAGGAAGCGCATGGACAGACAGCATGGCTCGAGACTTGTGCACGAACTGTAGGTTCCGATAACGCAAGAGGTGTGTACCCTGTATACACTTTGAATTTCAACTTTTGGCTCATGCTTCGACTGAGGTTATGGTCCCTTAATCAAAACATACGTACAATTTATATTGCAGAAACTCCGCTTTCATCGAGTACGTCCGGAATTCAACGGACTCTTTGAGTATGAAGAGTATGTCACGCTAAAGGGAATTGACGACCCCAATGAAGGGTACAGATACTCTGTCTTGCCAATCATCTGCTGTCTAACGTGATCTAGATATGAAACAATAACTGATCTCATGGCTTTGCAAGATCAGATTGAAGCCTTCCAGAAACTCGTCTTTTCACATTTCAGATATTCTTCCAACAATGAATGCCGTATTTCGTCTTTAGTTCCTCTCGTGAAGGAGAGTTGGGGCATCTATCGGTTCATTACCAGTATGCTAAGAGCGATGTACAGACGTAAGGGATTTGGACAACTCTTTTCTGACACTTGAACGAAACTTCAATAGGGACGAATGATACAGATGTCCTGGAACCGTTGAAACAGCGATACAGCTCTCAGCACCACAGTCTCCGTCGATTCTACTACGAATGTTCAAATTTGAAATACCTTACTGGACTGATCAATGTGCCAAAATTAGCAGCGGTAGGTGCATAATCCACACGATCAGTAAAGTTGAATGACGCGTTCCAACAGGATCCTCCAAGTTTGCTCGACTCTGGGGATGCTCCTGATCTTCCTGCTCGACCAAAAACTGGTATGAAGTCAACCTCCCCTCCCCCTTCGGCTCCGGTGCCCACGGTTGCCGAGATTGACGAGCAGGCTCGTATGCTCAAGGAGTACGAAGAACAGCAGGCCAAACTCGTGGCAGCAAGGCAAGAAGAGGACCATCGCCGTCTCGAGCTGGAGCAACAACAACAGCGGGAATTCGAGCAAAGACAATTACAGCAGGCTGAGGCTCAACGACAGGCGCAAGAGGAACTCGTACAACAACAGATTCTATACAACAACCAAACTCAAGCAGTTCAACGTGTTAACGAGCTTGAGAGGGAACTACTTGCTATGAGAGGACAATACGAAAGAGACCAAATCTTTCTCGAGCAATACGATCAGGTATGTTACATTTATTATCTGTTCCTCTTTTGATTGATTGGGATACAGCGGGTCAAAGCCTTAGAAGCCGAGCTTGCGAACACCGGGGCCAATATCAACTCGCAGATGTTGTCTAAGGACGAACTTATCAAACAGCTTCAAGATCAAGTGGCACTCTGGCGCAATAAGTACGAAGCTTTGGCTAAGCTCTACAGTCAGCTTCGTACCGAACATCTCGAAATGCTTTCTAAGTTCAAGGCAATGCAATTGAAAGCAAATTCTGCTCAGGAAGCCGTTGATCGTATGGAACGTATGGAGCGGGATCTCAAAGCGAAGAACCTGGAACTAGCGGACATGCTTCGTGAACGCGATCGAGCCCGTTTTGATATTGATCGACAAAAGTCGTCTCACAAGGAAGAGGTTGACCGACTACGCCGTGAACTAGACTTTGCTAATGAGCGTGTTGAAGACTATTCACGTTCAAAGAGTTCAGAGGTTTCGAGTATAATGACCAAATACAAGAGACAGCTATCAGAACTCGAGGATACGTTGCGCGTACGTATTACATATGTCAATGCACGATAATCTGGCCCTTAACAATAATTTTACGTCTAGACGAAACAATTTCAAATCGACGACCTCTTTTCCAAGCTTGATAATGCTGCCGGTGATCTTGAGCGTTTACGAGAGGAAAAGGACCAAGAAATTATGATTCTCCAAGAGGGAATGGATAGTACTATACAACGACTCTCAGAGACACAACAGGTTAGTTGATATTATGAATCACGATTTGTCACTTATTCTATCATAACAAGAACCAAAGCATCGCGGATGAAACCACCAATGCTCAGATAGATACCTTGATTCTGGACAATCGTAAGAAACTAAATGATATCATTGGTCAGTCATTTCCTAGAAGAGGCTAGACTTTCTCTAACTTACCTCATTGGTAAGATTCAATTCTGCAAGCATGTGTCCAGAAGGTCGACGACGCCATATACGAGTTAGAATCTCCCACTCAAGCTGGAAACCTAAATTCAACACCCGAGTATACACTCTCTATGGTGGAAAAGGCAAACAGTAATGCCAACGAATTTGCTACTATATATAATCTTTATCTTGGAGGAGAAGTTGGTGGTGACCATGTTTCCGTCATCAAATCTGGCAATGATTTTGCTCAATCCATGGCCGACGTCTTGATCAATACCAAGGGAATAACACGTTTAGCCAGCGATGATGATGCCTCAGACAAAATCATTAACATTGCCAAGTCGGCTGGAGATGTCGGCCTGCGCTTTTTTGAGAACCTTCAATCTTACAAATTGGACCTTCTCCAACCCAGCCAGCGAAAGGAAGTAGCGATGCGTAACAATAGCCAAGTGCGGGGTGCCCTGACGAAACTTTCCGAAGTAATTGATGGACTTGTGCCCCAAGACAAAGCTGGGGCACTTGCGCGAGCCAATGGAGATATTGGTGACATCGTTGAGCAGGAGATGTTGGGCGCTGCTCAAGCGATTGAACAGGCGACGCAGCGTCTACAAGAACTCATGTCCAGACCTCGCGATTCCTCCCGGAATGCTGTCGATCTTCAAGTTCATGATTCAATTCTTGCTGCTGCGATGGCTATCACGAATGCCATATCTCGTCTCATCAAAGCTGCATCGGATTCTCAGCAGGAGATCGTTGCCCAAGGTAAAGGGTCCAGCTCAACCCAGCAATTCTACAAGCGGAATAACCGTTGGACGGAGGGCCTCATCTCAGCAGCTAGGGCTGTCGCATTTGCAACCAACCTTCTCATCGAAAGTGCGGATGGCGTGTTATCTGGCACACATTCCCTTGAGCAGCTCATTGTTGCTTCGAATGAAGTTGCAGCCGCCACGGCTCAGCTCGTTGCTGCATCCCGTGTCAAGGCGAACTTGATGTCGAAAACACAAGAGCGGCTTGAGTCAGCTGCCAAGGCTGTCACGGAGGCTTGCAAGGCACTTGTGCGTCAAGTCAAGGCCGTTTCAGCAAGACAAAGTGAAGATGAAAATGTAGACTACAAAAACATGGCAGTTCTTGAGTTCAAGAGACGTGAGATGGAGCAGCAGGTGGAGATTTTGAAGTTAGAGAAGGATTTAGGCGCTGCCAGACATCGTCTTGGCGCCATGCGACGTGCTGGTTATCATACTGACCAAACAGATTAGTGATGGGACGATGTGAATTATTTGATTTACAACTTCTGAATTTCTACATGATATGTATCTGGCGTGAATGATTATTAAGAAAATAATTAATGGAATCCAGTCCCTGAAGTGACAGCAAGCACTGGGCAAGGATGTACGGGAAATCGAAAGAACAAGGATATACTTGGACTTGTTACAGTGGTATATAGATCCGACAAAGGACAGGACGAACGAATCATGAAGATTAGATATTCAAAACAGCAAGGATGTTGGATATGCTGCCGACTAATTGATCATTGGCTGGTCGTGTCAAATGATTCCCGAGCAAGGTCCAAAAAACTTCCAGATGGTGGCTCATTGAGACTCTCAGTGTCTGTATTGTTGTCGCTGTCACCATCAATCTCCAGAAAAGAAGGCTTTCTCATGATTGATCGACGATAAAGAACTTTTTCGATTGATGTCTTTGAACGAACGCTTTTGCGGCCTGGTGGCGGAGGGAGTGATGAACCATCATCAACAAAGGTGGCTCGTGGTCGCACCCTTCGAGGAGGAGGCGGAAGACTGGTCACAGAGGGACTAGGAGGGGATGAAACTGGAGAACTCCGTTCAGATACTGTTGGCGTCGTCATCCTGACTTGCGATGTCGCAGGCCGTTCGCTGAGCCGCGGAGTTGACAAGGCTTTTTGCACTAGAGATGTACTTCTTGTCATTGGCTTGTTGGCTACTGAATGGATTGACGTAACGACTGCTTCAGCTACAGAAGTTTCTGCATCTCCATCAGACGCCACCGTTGCTGTTGTGGAAGTGAAGGGAAGGGAAAGTTCCCGGCGATTTGAAGTATGTGAAGCCTTTGGATCATCGACACTCGCTTCCAGCTTCGCCATTTCGGCAGCCGACATAATTTGATGGGGCGTATACTCATGGATAACAGTCCGAGGGCTTGACGGCATTTGTTCAGGAGAAGTAACCTCATCCCAAAATGAGGAGTTCGAGTTTGGCGATAATGGTTGGCCTAAGGGTTTAATAATAGCTGTCCCTATGCCGTGGTCTGGAACAGAGCGCACACTGAAGACAGATCGACTGTCATCCTCAGGCACAACGGATGGCGAGGTCGATGGCCGGCGACTATTTGATCCTGACGAGAATAGTCGTTTCCTTACGGGTAATGAGAATCCTCCTGCACCACCTCGTCTTTGCTCGGCATTCGTATGAGAGTCGATAACGGGTGTCGAGGGTTGTAAACCAGAAGAAGAAGTGCTGGAGCGTATAGGGGACAAAGGAGGTAGTGAGAACTTCGAATGATGAAAGGAACGTTGCTTATGCGGAGTCTTCGATGGCGCTGGTAGCTCAGGTAGAGGCACTGGAACAGAACTGGTAGGTGGTGGTGGACATCGTTTCAGAGATTGATGAGACATCGCCCTTTTAAGCGTGTGGGACGGAGGAGAAAACCTTCCTCTATTGGATGTATCAGGCACAATGCCCATCCCTGCGCTGGTGGAGTGTGAAGGTTCTAAGACCGCCTCGCTCTCTTGAAGACTGAAGTGTTGATGAAATAAAATATCTTCTTGAGAAGAATTTGACGATGCAAAAGATAAGCTAGAAGAGGAGGCAGAATCTGCCAGTAAGGAGGCCGCGGGTCCCGATTCACCACCCTTGGGTCTATGATTTTTGACCGAGGGTGGAAGAGGCAATTCTTGCTTCGGAGGCGCGCTTGGAGGCGACAAGATTCGAGAAACAGGTGGTTGTCGGATGATAGTCCGAGACCCGGATGGTATATGCGATGACGAAGACAAAGGTGCGGTCAGAGGCGTACTTTCTGGTCGTTGACCTGAGTCGGTTAAACCTCGGGCACGAATTGAAGGGCGGCTCGCTGCAGGGTGGCTCGACCGATTTTTGTCAAGGGTCAAGGAAGTCGTAAGTGGACCGGCCTTCAACTTGTTAGCCGACGTCAAAGTTTCCCAAGCAGACTCGAGTAGCTGATCTCCAGACATCGACGACTGTTTTCTACGCGAACTGCAGATGTAAGAGTGCTAAGTATCTCGATAAGAGATGACTTACTTCGCTTTTGGTTTGTTAATCGAGGTAGGAGTCATGGGACTGAGAGGGGAAAGGTCGTTCCCATGTGCATTGGATTGAGAAGAAGAGGAAGCATAGGAGACTCGGTTAAGAATTGGCTCGGTGTTCTTGAAGATGACATCGGGATTAGACGAATTAGAGAAGACCGCCAGACGGTTGGGTACGGAAGGCGACTGTGGAGCAGAGGATATAGTATGCACAACGGCGAAAGGATCATTGTCCGAAAACGTCAGCAAGGACTGTCGGTTTTCTCGTGAATCCTGCGGTGTGCGTGGACCGAGCGAATCCACCGGGGACTGCGTTGATGAAACCGATTTGGAGGGAGGCCTGTTAGGAGTTTTGGCCACACTAGTTGGCACGGCAGAACATGACTTGGGATATCCAGGATCTTGGATTGCCAGTACAGGGTGCTTCTTGTGCTTTAATCCCAAGGCAGCAGCAATGGAGTTGAGGCCACTGTACCGCGATGGCTTGCGAGACAGTTTGTGCTGGAGGTCGTGCTGAGAAGAGTGCTTGGAACCGAGAGACCACCATGTCCGAGAAGCCGGAGGATCAGAGGGATAAGCAGAAGACATGTAGCACGACAGAATTTGAGCGAGGGAGTAGAGAGGAAGCACTATAACAAGGAGCAGCGCTGTGGCATGGAGGAACTATGGTCGAGGTGGCCAGGAACCCGGGCGTTCAGCACAAGTACGCTATTCGTTGCACATGGAACAGAAAATGATCTCACATAAACTAATTTGTTTCACAGCTCACACTTATCCCCTTTCAGTCAATGCAAATCTCCTCATTATATGCCTTAGTTAGAATGTCCTATACAGATAAATTAACTCATATCCACATCCACATCAACCAAGTCGAGCCCACGTCTCCTCCAAATCTCGTTCGGGAGTCGATCCCGCTGCCCGCGGAACATCAGTGAAAGCTTCTCTTTCGGCATTCACGCCGTCAAGATCAGCAAGCAGAGGATTCCGCAATTGTATGTCATGGCCGTTCTCATCGTCACTTTCGATGTCCAAATCCATGAAACCAGCTTCTCGAGCGCTTGAAATGTCAATAGGTTTAGGTTGGGAGAAAATAGACTGGCCAGATCTAGGGAATTCAAGATGAGTGGATATAAATGCTTGGTGTCAGCACCTACTGCCTCATCACAGCCGCTAGGCGGCCAAATTGTAAGACATTCCGTGTGACTAGGAGTAGCGTATCCAGAATCTCTTCTTCTTTACTTCCTGCACCACATTTGGCGAAGGTGATAACCATCAGTGTCAAGGCACAAACTGTCGTTAGGATAAGGTCCATGACATTGAAAGGGGAATTCCAGAATTGCTAGATAACATATACAATGAGCTATCAGTACTTCATTCCCAGACTGAGGCATGCGTCAACACACCCTTCCAAAGGCAACAAACCGAATCGCGACTTCTATGATCATTGAAACATTTATGATGAACTCCAAGATGAAGAAGGCGAGGCCAGGACAGCCATCTTTCAGACTGAGGATAACGGTAGTGACAGAGAGAGCGGCCATGCTTAGATAGAGGCAGATATAGATGCGTGAGTGCACAAAGCGGTTAGCAAGACCTCTACTAATCTCCCCACGCGAGAGCGAATAGATAGACCGTCCAGTGCTAGTAATAATTAGAGGTTCTTATACATTGCGGAAGGCATTTGGAGACGGACCGGCCAGCCTCGACATCGCAAGTGTTGGAGTCCCCATTGGGTATATCGGTTTCTCCGTTATCATCCGTGCAGTGAGAAGTTGTCATCGGTACCTCCCTGGTAGCTAACTCAGCGAGAGGGAAGTCAACCGAGCGTTGTTCAGACGTGTCCAAGATTGTAGTCCTCTCGAGAAAGCGGTTGGGTATCACGTGGCAAACGAAACGTGCCACACAGCTGTCAATTTGAATCATCATCAACTCCTCGTTTACCGTACCTTATCGAAGGGCCAACAAGACGACTACGTAGCCATCAAACCCTTCGATATCTATTCAAAATGGGTGGAGGAGACCTCAATATGAAGAAGTCCTGGCACCCGCTCCTTTTGAAAAATCAGGAGCGGGTGTGGCTCGAGGAGAAGAAAGCCGTAAGTCATCAACCCATCTTGAGAGGTATTTCTTTCTCATAGTCTACGGATCGATAGCTCGAAGAAAAAAAGAAACTTGATCAACTACGCAAGGAAAAGGAGGAAGAGCGACAGCTTCAAGAACTACAGCGTCTCCAGGAAGAGCAGACCGGCAAGAAGAGAACGGAGAAACTAGAATGGATGTATGCAACGCCTGCCACAGGAAGTAATCAAAACACTAATGATCTGGAGGACTACCTTCTTGGTAAGAAACGAGTTGACAAAATTCTGACAGCAGACGAAAATGCTAAGGCAAGTGGATATTGAACGGTTTTCTTGCCTTGTCTAACTTGTTTGTTAGATTGGTGCTTCACATAAAAACTTTATTGCGGTACAAAACGCCAATACTGCGCGCGATATATCTGCAAAAATTCGTGAGGATCCTCTTCTAGCAATTAAGCAGCAGGAACAGGCAGCTCTACAAGCTTTAATGTCGAATCCCCTTCGCCTGAGAGAGATGCAGGAACGTAATGGCATCAAAATCAAGAAAAGTAAAGAGGAGAAGAGACGAGAGAAGGAGGAGCGAAGACGGCTCAAACATGATCGCAAGCACCGACATAGCCTTGACGATCGAAGATCTGAACGTCGACATTCCTTGTCTCCCCACTACTCTAGCAGCCGTCGTCATCGCACTCCTAGCCCATATGGCCGTCGTTCTCGATCACCTATTTCCCCTTCCCTGTATCATGACCGCGAGCTTTCCCGTGACCATGAGCAAGGTCGTCGTCGGAACAGTCGTAGTCCTGATTACCGTCGTCGAGACCCTACCCCTGTCATGACAAATCGACGCAGAGATGACGAACGAACTATGTGGCCCCGTTCCGATGAATCAGACGACACAGGCAAGGATACTTCTGCCCCTCTATCCCGCCAATCAACATACATTAGTAAGCGTCAACGTTCTCGTTCTTTCAGCCCTGCACGTGATGAACGAGCGTATTCTCCGCCACCCTCGAAGCGTTATCGGCGTGTCCCCAGTCCACAACGACGTTCGTTTTATTTGCCGCAACATCCTCGAAGTAACGATATTACCGATGACCGAGCAGCGCGATTGGCTAGCATGTCAAGTAACGCAGCTGCGCTTTCTGCTGAGCGTGAGGCACGGTTAGCAGCGCTGCAGGAAAAGGAAAAATCTGAATCGGCAGCCGACGATGCAGCACGTGCCAAGTCAAAGGGTATGGCTAGCTTTTTGAGTTCAGAGCAGAAGAAGGTTTTTGGAGGCATAGGTGGTTTGGAGGAGAGAATTAGAAGAGGACGAGGAGGTTTGGTCGGCAACATTGATTGAAAGAAGTGAAATGACCATGTTACTGTCTAAATTTCCATGTACAACATGACTGGGTGCAGTTTTTCCGAACAGAGTTTATGTAGCAAACATTGTGGCGCACGGGTGGCTATCGGTTGCTATCTCGGCACGCGATAACTCATCTTTGAGTCTTAACGCTTTATGGAAGTCATAATTGTTAGTGCAATTCGTCTAGACGTGCATAATTAGTCCATTGATCGACAGGTAATCATAGACGTCGTATCTTTGTTCACTTTCAAAGCGTCCAAGATTGTCCACGCGACGCGGATGAGTGGCGGAGTTGAAATCACAACTTGCCTTGAGCTTCCATCCCCTTCTTTTCGTTTTTTGTATTTGAGTACTTATTTTATAACAGTCAGTTGGTGACTCCATTCATGCCTCCTCGTCGTGCTCCATCTCAAGGGTCTGTCGCGCCTTCTCGACCCCCCTCCCCAGGATTAGATGATGATGACGTATAAATCCACGCATATCGTGATTTTCTCTATCACTAATAATTCATCAGATGCCTTTTTTTGATACCGTTGACGAGCTCCAACAACATGTCTGTCCCAATCTCCTCGTAGGATTGTGACCAGAAGGTTAACACAGCTCTTAGGGAATCAACGTACAGGATATTCTGAAACTGAAGGCAGTGCCCCCTCGTCTATATTCCTGAGATATATCTTACACGCATTTGACAGTCTGCAGCTATATACACTATCTCTGGCGTGAACATGACGACTCGTCGTCAAATGCTAAAGATCAAGGTTCAAATTTGGCTTCTTCTCAATCATTTCGTGGACTTAGCTTAACAGGGAATGTCTGAGGCGAAAATTGAGAAAATAAAGGTATCTAATTTGATTCCAAAGCATATGTCCACAATAATGGCTTATACCGATACGCAGGAAGCAGCTCACAAGATTCTCGTATGATATATTTGTGATCGTATCTTGAGTGTGACTGAATCCTCTCAGGGTTCATCATTTGCAACTGGAGTAGAAGTTCAAGATAGAAGGAAAAGGGTAACGCTAATCAGTACTGGAAGTAAAGCGGTGGATGGAATCCTTGGCGGTGATTTTTATCTTGGTCATTCTATTGACCCTGTAATCTAAAATTTCATTATTTACAGGTGGTATCATGTCACAATCAATTACTGAAGGTGAGGGAAATGCCTCGTATTTGTTTCCCTCTAAAAATCCTATCCTGTAGTTTATGGAGAATTTCGGACAGGAAAAACTCAGCTTGCCCATACGATGACCGTCGTAGCCCAACTTCCTCCGGAATTAGGCGGGGCTGCGGGCAAGGTATGCCGCTCGAATTGCTCGTATCATTATATTAATGTGTTGCAGGTCGCGTATATAGATACCGAAGGCAGGTCTAACTATCAGTTGTTCTTTGTGTTTTATGGACCGAGTCCTAGGAACATTTCGTCCAGATCGTATACGATCTATAGCTGATCGCTTTGGAGTTGATGGCAACATGGTACTGGAAAATGTTCTCTACGGTGATTTCAACGCAATCACACTGCAACCCAAATTTTTAACGTGTCATTAATAGCCCGCGCGTTCAACAGCGAGCACCAAGCATGTTTTTGTTCTCCGAAGTATCAGATGTATCTGACATGTCATAGATGGAACTCATTAACGAATGTTCTATGCGCTTTGCCGAGGACAAGGACTTTAAACTTCTTGTGTGATGGCTTATCCTTCAATACATAGCATTCACTCATATGCGGCGATTGAAAGATTGTTGACAGTATTATGGCATTATTTCGCGTTGATTATTCGGGAAGAGGAGAATTGAGTGAACGTCAGCAAAAGGTCAATTATCCTGTGTCTTAATATTGCCTTTTCTCTTACAGTTTCACGTAGCTTGCGCAGGTGCGTCCTGAGGAGGGTTACCTGGCCGTAGTTCCGTAGTAATTGGCATATAGATGCTCTCAAAGCTCACTAAATTGTCAGAGGAATACAATGTACGTAATTGCTATACCTTCCGCCAGTTCGCTTACTTACGTTGCACCTTAGATTGCAATTCTTCTTACAAATCAGGTTCAATGTCTGTTTGGATTCACAAACGTCACGTCGCATAGTGACTGACGAATATCGCCTATCTCCAGCGGACCCTGGCGCAACCATGACTTTTGTCGCAGGTGGTGCCCTCAAACCTATTGGTGGTCATATCCTATCACACGCATCGGCCACTAGGATCTTCCTTCGAAAGGGTATCGGTCAATAGCTTGAACCATCATGCCCCCTATTGACCATGCCCTACAGGCCGCGCAGAAGAACGTGTTGCAAAGCTGGTCGACAGCCCAGATCGCCCGGAAAGTGAAGCGTCATACAAATTGGACGAAGGTGGTTGGGCCGACGTTTGAATCCGGATGCTGACGCTTTTTTTGGCATTCTACACCTGTGCTTTTGTGTTTTTGCTCCTGTCCTGCCTTCATGTAACTGCCGTCGTGTAACTCCAGAGTTGCACTGTGCCCCATTCTCAAGATGTAAAACCTGTTTGTGTATCTTCTCTCCTGTCCATGACTAAATATCAGGTTCAACGTGTGCGCGTTTGCCTCTTTACAATTGTATGAATGTTTCTTGTTAGTAGAGTGAATATATTGTTCAGACAGAGTCTGAATTGATGAAATATTGCACATTGCAGAGGATATTTACAAGCTTAGAGATGAGGGAAAGGAGTAGCATATTTTTACAGCCATGAAATTTCTGGTAAATCAGATACAGAGATACCTTCTGAACGCATCAGGTCTTGAGCAATTTTCAAAGTATGTATCTGACCAGAGTCAAAGTTCTTTGTAAGAAAACATCCAGTTCACTGGGTGGTGAGTGGATAAACTTTTGCAACTTGAGTTGGCGTCAGGTAAGTGGCAGGTTTTCTTGCTTGTGCTTTACAAGCAAATCAAATAAACATCTTAGGAGAAATCCCTCAAAATTATGAAGATGATGCGGTACAGCATTGCAGTGGGGCTGAGGTAAGGAGTGGATTGAAAAATGTCTCCACAATACATTGAGATGTTGTCTGGCATAGAAGATTGATAACAAAAATCCTTCATCAACTCGTCCTTTTACTGTATCTTGCGACTGTAGCTCACATCCTGAGCATTGAGCAAGTGAGAGGATCCAGCAAGTCAATGTCAGAGAAGGGTAGGAATATTGAACGTCGTATTTATACTGAAGAAACGAAGAAATCACTTGGAAGGGGATAGAGTCACGCTTTCTAAACATATATCCCGCATGTGTCCAGAGCTCCTGGCTGGCAAAGGAATACTCAAAACATGTGTAATGGAAAAATTACAATTGCAATAGAAAATGTCTGTAAGGTTGGAAGTCATATAAGAATCCTCTGCTAGTATATCACAAAATAGTTGAAAATTTTGGAAAACTTTAGAGTGTCCGTAGCGCTTGCTAGGTCGTATCAGTGGTATAAGTGCAATTGACAAGACAATGAAATTTTCAGCAACCAGAAACTTTCTCTTGATAATCCAGCGTTTTACGTAGTGGATACACTGCTGGCAGCAGAAGCTGTTTCCTTTGGAAAAATTAAAAAAGAAACATGTTATGCAACTTCCATA